>JAFVLL020033518.1:0-89770 GCA_021397915.2 Tor tambroides | reverse complement strand
TCCAACATTTTCTGAAAACAGTTGGTTTCCACCAGAAATACAGTGATATGAAAACACCCGCACTTGGTTTTGATTTTGAAACGTGCAGCGCTCAACCAAACCTTCTCCCCACCCGCCAACCATTCAAATTTCTGTAGGCGGGATTTATAATTTGTGATGTCATAAACTGAGGAAAACAACTTTGTAGTCCAAACGAGCCGTTCGCTGTAGTTCTTGAAAAGGGATTTTTTAAAAACGAAATATCTCCTTTTGGAGTGGACTTTGAGATTTGTAACTTTGTAGATCGTTTTATGCCCAAACATACACACTACACACTGAGTAAGATTCAAAAAGTGAAAAAGCATAATAGGACCCCTTTAAAATACTTGATTGCTTTAGCGACTCATTTGGCTCACATCATTCTTTTTCTATGAAACCTGTTAATCGCATTCGCCAGTTCTAGTGACACCAACTCTATAGCGGTTTGCCCGAGCATTGCAATTATTTCACATTTACTAGAATTCAATCAAATGGCTTTCCCAACTAATTTTTACATGTGTCCAATGCACGTTATATTATTTTTCTTGTCTAAGAGCTTCTTTGTGTATCCATATGCAGCTTTCTCCATGGAAATGGGCTGCTACTTCACCAACTGGTCTCAGTACAGACCTGGAGTTGGAAAGTATATGCCATCAAATGTTGACCCTTTCCTTTGTACACACATTCTCTATGCTTTTGCGATGATCAACCATGCCAACGAGCTTATCACCTATGAGTGGAACGATGACGTTCTCTACAAGGCATTCAATGACCTCAAGAACACGTATGTTTTAGTTAAAACATTATGTAAAATATATGTTAAAATACCAAAAAAGTAAGAAAGTAACAGAGCAGTTAGACATTCTAACATGAAATCAATATATATTGTCAAATATTATGAAAATATCCTAAAATATCTATATTAACCTTACAGAAATCCCACTCTTAAGACTCTTCTGGCTGTTGGTGGATGGAATTTTGGTTCATCCCAGTACGTTTTCTTTCTTTTCCTTTCTTTTTTTCATTATCACATTAGCTTATTGGTCAATTGAAATGCAGAAAAATCTAGATATTAAGATTTTTCCAAAATTAATCTCAGGTTCTCCATCATGGTGTCCACTGCTGAGAACCGTCAATTATTCATCCAGTCTTCCATCAAGTTCCTGAGAACGTATGGATTTGATGGTATGGACCTGGACTGGGAATACCCTGGAGCAAGAGGAAGTCCACCTGAAGACAAACAAAGATTCACACTGCTGTGCAAGGTAAGTCTGATTGTAATACAATGTCTTTTAGGCTAAAGAGAACTTTTGCTCTTTTCATTTTTATTTATCTATATTTCTCTTTGCAGGAACTTGTTGCGGCCTATGCGGCTGAGGCCAAAGATACTGGCAGACCTCAACTGATGCTGTCCGCTGCTGTAGCAGCTGGCAAAGGGACAATTGATGACGGATACGAGATTGCTGAGATTGCCAAGTAATCCATTCATTTATTTTCCAAACCTCTTGGCCTATGTAGGGTCATAGGATACTGAATGAGCATAGCATGAGATGTTTTAGACCCCTTTAGATTTGTTGTTGTGTGTGTTTTTTTTAAATTAATTAATTAATTTTTTGTTTCAGATACCTGGACTTCATCAATGTGATGACTTATGACTTCCATGGAACTTGGGAAAGATTCACAGGACACAACAGCCCCCTATACCAAGGCTCAAAGGATGAGGGAGACCTGATCTACTTTAACACCGTAAGAATTGATATACTGTAACATGATTTACCATGAGATTTTCAAACCTCCCAAATGAATCCTTTTTAAAATAACAACTCTCCTCCTCATTCAGGATTTCGCTATGCGTTATTGGAGGGACAACGGCACCCCTGTGGAGAAACTCAGGATGGGTTTCGCAACATACGGTCGCACTTTCCGTCTGACATCCACAGATACTGACATTGGAGCTTCAGCTAGTGGACCTGCTTCAGCTGGAACCTACACTCGCGAGGCTGGATTCTGGTCTTACTATGAGGTGGGAGCTTTGGAAAAGTCAAAATAATGGACTATATTCTTTAAAAGTGTCTTTTGAATATTCCCAATATCCTAATACTGTCAAACAATATATCAATATCTCTGTAGATCTGTGGATTCCTAGAGGGAACAACAATCCAGTGGATTGAGGATCAGAAGGTGCCTTATGCAGCAAAGAACAGCGAATGGGTTGGATTTGACACCAAGGAGAGCTTCGAAACTAAGGTACTTTTGAGACTTTACTGGAGTTGGGTTTGATTGTCAACATTTGTCAGAAACTGGCTAGCAACCCTTCTTTCAATTTGTAGGTCCATTACCTGAAAGATATGAACTTTGGTGGAGCCTTTGTCTGGGCACTTGATCTGGATGACTTTGCTGGACAGTTCTGTAATCAGGGGAACCATCCTCTCATGGGCCATCTGCACACTCTTCTGGATATCGGTAGGAATTTTCACAAGTTGTCTTTGCAACACTGGTTGTATTTGAATAAAAACACCAAAAAAAAAACTAATACTTATTAAAATGCTTTTTCCAGAAGTACCTCCAAGGCCTTCAACCACCACCCCCATACCTGGCCAAACCACAACGCCCACCACAACTACCACCACCACCACCACTCATGCTCCAGGACCAGGATTCTGTAATGGAAATCCAGATGGACTCTATTCTCATCCTGAAGACCCCAACAAATTCTATAACTGTGCAGGAGGCAATACCTTCTTGGGGCACTGTCCCACAGGCACCGTATTTGGTGACAGCTGTAAGTGCTGTGTTTGGCCCTAAGGGATCACCTAATGAAAACATCTGCAAATAGTGAAAGCGCACAAATGACACTAAACATCAGTTGTTTCATGTTCATAAACTGAAAATATTATGTATAAATGTAACACAATTATGTCTTCATTCCATCTGGGTGCAGTTTGTAAGTTTAAGTACCTCTTTTAAAAATGACTCACTGTTTCTTGGTCATTTTGTCCTTGCTTTGAAGACATTAATAAACTGACTTGTCATCTGGGAAGAGTTCTGTGGATTTTTTATTTTTTTTTGTGACTGATGCAAGTACACTGCTCCACAATCATAATAACTCAAAATCTCATTCAAATGAAAAACAAAACTCAAAAGCAAAAAATTCTCAAAGCAAAACAGCAAATAAAAAATAGGATACATAAGGAACAGCCAAATTTATAAGGATAGTACATCTGCTGCATGTGCAAAAAAATGAAATGATAGGTCCTCCTCTGGATGCATAATGGAAAAAAACAGCATCATGCAATTTGCGGGAAGTGCAGTTTTCTCATTAATGAATGGCTTTCAATGGCTTTACAGTGATATGCTTGATGTTTTATTTGTACCAAACGTAATCTACCGTACATATATTAATGGTCTGCCTATTTTATCAGTAGTCCAACGAGAATATTCTATAAAATATTATCCATCCATTTTCCAAACTGCTATATAATATATTATATTATATTATATTATATTATTACTTGACATCTTTAAAAAAAAAAAGTATAATAAAATGAACATACATACAATTTATTTCATAAAAAATAGAACTAAGGATATCAAAGTCTACTAAAGGAGGTAGAGGTTTTTTGTATTTGTCTCCTATACTCTGGAAAACAATTTTTGCATCTCATTACCCCTTTTAGTTTTTCTGTTTCTATGTACATGTACATGCTACATGATGTTACTAACCATATAATTTGTATGATCTCATAGCTGACTATTACTACCATATGGACATGACTTTGAAACTAGTTACTCATCTCTAACTGATAACAGAATACTTCCTTATTGTAACACTGAAACATGCTTTTTCTGTTAAGCTGCTTTGATACGATATGATTTGTGAAATTAAAGTGGAATTAAACATAACAGCTGTAAAAAAAAAAGCAAAATAATAATCCAACTACAAATTTGAAAATTAATTTATTGTAATGACTTTGATATGGGTGACAAGCATAAGTCAATTATTTAATATATTTTAGACTACACTAGAATGTCTAATTAACTATAGTTAGAAACCTCAATTCATAACATCCATTTTCTTTTTCAGATTAAACCTGATTAAATCATCGCTTCATGATGGAAACTAGTGTACTAGGTTAAATGCATATGGATTTAATTTCCATATACTCAGTGATAACATATAAAGGGTTCAATATAAATGAACAATGGTTATTTTATAGGCTCGGCTGATAGAAGGATGGCAGTACAGAATGTATGGTCAATAAACGTCACACATTATCAAGGTCTTGGATACCAGATGAATAGCATGTTTCTGCATAAACTGGAGATGTAAAAGGTAATAAATTAATCTCACTAGGGTGCTTATTACTTAAAATTTGTATTGCCAGATATACCACTTGGCCTATTTAGCAAATTAGGTTTATGACTTAAAGTCTTTATGATATTTAGCATATCAGCAGTCTGTATTGGAGGTTGTTGGGTTTGTTGGATTTTAGCTCCTTTTCATGTTGTTTCTTTTAAGCTGAAGAAGAAAACAGCTTCATGCTTAAAGTGTAATGGAACCTTATCACACTTCCAGTGTTCTCAGAAGCAGAATAGTTTGGTAAACTTCTATAGTGGTGAGTGGAAACCACAACAAATTTTTGCACACCAATTTGCTCCAATAGCAAAAGAAAACAAAAACAAAAACATGGTAGCATTTCTATGCCTTAGGAAAAAAATATCAAGAGATTGATCTTTGTGGTCAGATGAGAGAAAGATGTCAAATTTGCTGTCACTCCCTCTGTATTTGTATTAGAAACACTCACGCAGCAGAATTAACTAGTTTTCTGAAATGTATTGCCAAGATAATATAACACAAAGTATAGTGTTATAAATGTATATATATATTTTTTAATGAAAATATTAAAAACTATAAGTAGCTAATATTACTTTCATTTATTCATAAGTCCAAAAATAAAAACCTACAGAAAATTCCTGAGGAAACCCAAGGCTGCACAATGATAATCCCATTACTGGTTTTTGGACTACAAACTAAACAACTGTTCTTCTCCCCTCCTAAAATTATATCTATATACCTGTATCTATATCTATCTTTCTATATGGCACGGGTGTGATTCGGCTGTAGGTAATCACAGTGTGCCGATATACAGCCATATCGTACGGCTACGAGTGTGATATTGCGTTTATACAACAGCTGGTCGGCACCAGCGTGTAAATACCTAAGAAACAACAACAGTGTCTTTAAAAAACCTTTTTTTGTGAGAACTACTTCCACCACGGATTCAAATCTCAAGTTGACAGTTTAACAGCTGAGCCCAAGCCTCCTTTACTAATTCAACATGTCACTTTAGAGCTAGCAAGGAAGGAATGTTGAATTGCTTCACTGAAAGCTTATTGTATTACTGTATTAACAGCTCACTGTATTATGTAAAGTGTTATGAGAGAGAGATGGACTGAGTGAGTGTGCTTACCTGCATCCAATACATCATTCATTCTTTGTTTGAATGAAAGCTATTTCTTTGTCGAATTATCCTTTCATCTGTTAAGGGTGATTTCCGATGACAGCACTGCTCAGTGAATATGTTGGCTGTGTCTTACAAGGTGTTGCTGAAAGTAAAATAACTTCCTTGTTTACAACCATGTTTCAGTGTCTTTCAATATGAAAGTCTTTATGGCTGACTCACTAATAAAAACAGTCTCTTGGCGCCATCTGGCGGAACACACCCTTTTCCAATACTACATACTATAATTAAATACTATTATTTATATAAAATAGTACAGTAGTCAACATTTGAAGTGGATCAAAAAGGTTCATCAAAGTTGTCCTAAGACAAGAACCGGTATTGTTTTTGTTTTAGGACAACTTCGATGAAAGGTTTTGATCCACTTCAAATGTTCACTACTATATTTATTGAATAATAATATTTAATAAACAACAGCAGCCGTCATAAAAGTTGCTAGGCAATTCAGTGAAATGTACACTGATATGCAGCATCACTCTGATATACAGCACTGAAGTTATACAAATTATAACGTGATGAGATTTTGCCCTCAGGCAAAACCATTTGCTCTGGAACAAATGATAGATTAATGAAACCAAAGACTGTCCCTTAGATTTACCCAAAACAAATTATATCTCACGTTTAACCACTAGAGACATCAGAACAGTGGCAAATTCCAGAAGAGCTGCCCGAGGTAATGATGCTCTCGGCGGGTTCATGATCACTGAATGGCGGCTGATGTCCTGGAGCTCATATCTCCAAAAACTTTGAAGCAAATTTTCAAATAGACTTTACCTTTATTAAGAAACCACATATTTGAAGTCTAAACAAGTACATTCTCACCTAAAAAAACTACATTCTGTGACACAAAAACAGTGTTATTTATAAAATTATGATGGATTCGGGCGTCCACCATGACACTCGCTGCAAGTGGAGTGATAAAAACGGTGAAACGGTTGGAGTTCCAATATCACTTGAATATCACACTCCTCTTAGCCAATCATATTCAAGGACAATAAATAACTCTGTGTGTGTGTGTGTGTGTGTGTGTGTGTGTGAATTTAAAATCCTTAAAACCCCAAATATTACATTAAACATTACACTTAACATAAAAAAACACACTGTTAGCAGCACCATTAGAAACATGATGTGTGTAGCTGGACCAGAGGGAACAGTAGTAGGCCTACTGTTAAGGTCGGACTACTGTTATTCAACTCAAGTTCACTTCCCAGGCTTGAATCAATAAATGAGCGATATCTCATGTGGTTCTATTTTTAGTTTGTAATTTCACTTGATTAACTTGACTTCAAACATGAACTTACTTCTGTGGCAGCTTCACATAATCTAATCATACACTTTTAATGTTACAAGAATGTTACCAAAAAGTCCTGCCATTATGTTATAAATACAATTATTTAGCAGAAATGTAAACTTAGAGATCATTAATATTATGAACAGTCATAAATTAACCATGATGTCTTTGTCATTTTAATCCTCCTGTATAAAGATCTGCAGTGAATCAGTTAGTACTGAACATTTCTATAAACAAATTGCAATTATTCTGCTTAAAATGTTTTGTTCTGTTTTGAATATTGATAAACTATTTATGTTTGTCCATTACATAGTGAAAGTGATGATAAAACATCTAGCGTATCACAGAACACTGATCAACTGATAATGTTTTTCATTGATCCCAACATGCATTCTGTTTCAGATGCAAGATGATGTAATCAGATGTAACCAGAATAATTTTTAATGATGGTTGCATGTTGTTTATTAATATTTTTTAAAGTTGTGAACATTTTTTTTTTACATTTTTTTTAAATTTATTTTTTTATTTTTTTATATAAACGATGCATTGTGCAGCAGTTGTACTAACAACAATCACATGAATAGATTTACAGGCAGGTTAAAAAAAACCAAAAAACAAAATGAAAAAACAAAGCACATAAAGTAATTATGTTCAGTCCACATTAATTTCCTTTATATGAAATAGTTGTAGTCAAAGATGTTTAGTTCTGATTCTTCTTGCATGCTTATGCAAATCTGCAGTGTCCTGTTTCACTGTTTTCACTAGTGATGCCTTAGTGTTTTGGGCCAGGCACAGCACTTACAGCTGTCATCAAACACGGTGCCTGGACCGCAGTTATCCACGTAAGTATTGCCTCCTGCACAGTTATAGTATTTGTTGGGGTCTTCAGGGTGAGGATAGAGTCCATCTGGCTTTCCATTACAGAATCCTGGTCCTGGAGCATGAGTGGTGGTTGTGGTAGTTGTGGTAGTTGTGGTGGTTTTTGTGGTTGTTTGTCCGGTTTCGGGGGTGGTGGTTGGAGGCGGAGAAGGCAATTCTGATAAAAAATAAAGGCATGTTAGCATTAGCTAGGGAGCATTTTAGCTTTTCTTTTGCTTACAATATTTAACATCATTATTGAAAACCAATTTGATAGGTGTCATTGCAATCTTGTAATCTAAGTTTGTCTATGAAGTTTGATGGCACTGCCACCTACTGGTTCTAAAAAGCATAAAAAATTCAGCCTTGTCTATAAAGACTCCTTGACTCACAGTATAATGTTGACAGTTTTACCAGAGTCAGCCATAATAGGCCTACTTGTGTGCCATTTTACCACAAACTACCAGAGCAGCTTAAGGTGAACAGCACCACCTAGTAATTTACAAAGACTTACCGATATCCAGAAGATTGCGCAGATGGCCCATGAGAGGATGGTTCCCCTGATTACAGAACTGTCCAGCAAAGTCATCCAGATCAAGTGCCCAGACGAAGGCTCCACCAAAGTTCTTGTCTTTCAGATAACGTACCTACAAAATGAAAGCAAAAGAGGAAGTTGCTAGTCAGTCAAATACTGAAAATCAAACCCAACTCCAGTAAAGTCTTAAATTTCAAAAGTACCTTAGTTTCGAAGCTCTCCTTGGTGTCAAATCCAACCCATTCGCTGTTCTTTGTTGCATAAGGCACCTTCTGATCCTCAATCCACTGGATTGTTGTTCCCTCTAGGAATCCACAGATCTACAGAGATATTGATATATTGTTTGACAGTGTTAGATATTGGGAATATTCAAAAGACACTTTTAAAGAATATAGTCCATTATTTTGACTTTTCCAAAGCTCCCACCTCATAGTAAGACCAGAATCCAGCCTCGCGAGTGTAGGTTCCAGCTGAAGCAGGTCCACTAGCTGGAGCTCCAACGTCAGTATCTGTGGATGTCAGACGGAAAGTGCGACCGTATGTTGCGAAACCCATCCTGAGTTTCTCCACAGGGGTGCCGTTGTCCCTCCAATAACGCATAGCGTAATCCTGAATGAGGAGGAGAGTTGTCATTTTAAAATGGATTCATTTGGGAGGTTTGAAAATCTCATGGTAAATCATGTTACAGAATATCAGTTCTTACGGTGTTAAAGTAGATCAGGTCTCCCTCATCCTTTGAGCCTTGGTATAGGGGGCTGTTGTGTCCTGTGAATCTTTCCCAAGTTCCATGGAAGTCATAAGTCATCACATTGATGAAGTCCAAGTACCTGTGAAAAAATGATGACACAAATCAAGAGGGGTCTTGATTGCTTATTTTCACCTCAGTGCTCTGCCAGCTTGTAAATGTTATGATTCAGTGTCGTCATACTTACTTGGCAACCTCTGCAATCTCGTATCCATCATCAATTGTCCCTTTGCCAGCTGATACAGCAGCAGTCAACATCAATCTGGCTCTGCCAGTAGCTTTGCCCTCAGCCTCATAGGCCTCAAGAATTTCCTACAAAGAAAACAGAGATAAATATAGATAAATGAATAAACATTGAACTGATTTCAGCTGAATAACTACACTACTGTCTTCAGTTGAGTCAACACCTTACTGACTGGAGCTGAATAATGTATAAACTATTGTATAAAGCACTATATAAACCAAGGATACTTGACTCAACATGAAAAGATATTAAATAAGGAAAGTGCTCCACTATAGGTGCTAAAAAGACACTGTATTACAAACAGACCCACCTTCAACAGCTGTGTGAATCTTTGTTTGTCTTCAGGTGGACTTCCTCTTGATCCCGGATATTCCCAGTCCAGGTCCATACCGTCAAATCCGTAAGTTCTCAGGAACTTGATGGAAGACTGAATAAAATTCTGACGGTTTTCAGCACTGGACACCATGATGGAGAACCTGGGATGGATTTAATGAACAGTCTTGGTTGTTTTGCATTTCATTTGACAACATAAAACTAAACGTAACTATTTTTTTCAGAATACTTACTGTGTTGAACCAAAGTTCCATCCACCGACAGCCAAGAGAGTTTTAAGATGGGGATTTCTGTTAAGATAATGGAGATATTTTAGGATTTTGTGATAGTGATAACAATATTCATTTAATAAATTACCTCAGTCTCACAAAAAATCATACATGATTTGAGAAATTGAGCATCTGAAGTGTTAAACATTATATTGTGACTAATACATACGTGTTCTTGAGTTCATTGAAGGCTTTGTATAGAGTCTCATCGTTCCACTCATAGGTGATAAGCTCGTTGGCATGGTTGATCATCGCAAAAGCATAGAAGAGGTGCGTACAAAGGAAAGGGTCGACATTTGAGGGCATATATTTTCCAACTCCAGGTCTGTACTGAGACCAGTTGGTGAAGTAGCAGCCCATTTCCATGGAGAAGGCTGAATGTGGAGACACAAAGAAGCTCTTAGATATTTCAAGTTTCCCTGTACAGTGATAGTCACCTTTCTGATTTGAACATATCAGTTATTAAGAATCTATTCCAATTAATACAATACGATTATATGATGCAACAGATACTCAATGACTCACCAAAGTGGCAGAGCACCAAGCCCAAACCTAGAATATGCAATAATATCATGTAAATGACAAATATAAAAGAATGATTAAAACACACTGGTATTTCACTTATTGATTCAACACATTACCTGCAATGAGTGTAAGCTTCCCCATGTCTATTTCTAATTGCTCTGTAAGTAACAAAGATTAGTTTTATTAATTACGTACAACCTAATAGCAGAAATAAAGGTTTGAAGCTGAATTATGATCAGACATACCTGGGGTACCTCAAGCAAGAAATGTAAAGAGGAACTTCAGGACCCCTTGGTTTTTATAGCAATTGGGTGTTGCCATATGGGATGATTTATTAGGATGGTGTTAGATATGGTATCTCTCATAAACTATGGACTGAATTGACAATAATGTGCAAGTAAAATACCTTTGGCCTTTTCAGCACAATTTGCATGCAGCTAAAATCATAGATAAGATGAAAAATTAGGTCTGCTGCAATAAAACCTGTGCAATTTGTCAATATGTTTGTTACACTGATATGACATTAGCAGGGCATCTATTAACTTTTACATATTAAGCTGACATGTTATGAAAAAAGCAATTATAAAAGAATTATCATTACCAGAAGAAATGACAATGTGCCATAAATAGAAATGAAAATAATTACTCTATACTTGCTTCTCTGACACAATACTTTTAGTAAAAATATAAAGAAATCTGTATCTGTATGTCAGTCCTTCTATGAAGGTGTTGATTAACATAATTATTTCTATATTAATAGTCATTTTTATCCTAACTAATCCAAAAAGTTACTTAAGATGTTATATCTAATAGCTTAATTTGGTATCTGAATGATAGGTTTCCATGCAGTTTTCAGCACACCAGACTTTTATGGGGTCAATATTATCTAAAAAGGCTTATATAAGTAATTTATCTTTACAAAGATAATGTTCTTATATAACATTGTTGTGCTATCAGAAGCACATAATAAAGTGCTGTGGTGACTTAAAGCTTATCACTTCAGAATCAGCATAATATTCCCCCACTGTTTTGGAAACCAAAACCAAACAGAGAGTTAAATTGCACTTACCAATAAACTTTAGCAATGTCCCATTTGTCCTCATTTTGCTATCATTCAGGAATGTATTAAACTGTGTACGATCTTATCATTAAATGAAAAATATAAATAAAGGGAATATAAGAACTAAGCTGTGAAGATGTTGAAAGAGAACGTCGGTGTTGTATTGCTCATATCTTATCACTGGTACATTGCCTTGTGATGGCATCAGTGAGAATAATAAGAAAGAACATTACAGAAGACAGAAAATATGCTGTAAAACAACAACTTGTGACTGTATAAAACAATGTTTTAAAATTAATAGTTTAAAAAGTTATTTTAGATTTTCAAATACCTCAGTATTTTAAATTTCACATACAGTGCCCTCCAAAAGTATTGGAACAGTAAGGCCGATTCCTTTATTTTTGCTGTAGGCTGAAAGCATTTGGGTTTGACATCAAAAGATGAATATGAGATGAGAGATTAACATTTCAGCTTTTATTTACAGGTATTTTCATCTGGATCTGATACAGAACTTAGAAGATATCACCTTTTGTTTGAACCCACCCATTTTTCATCTTACCAAAAGTATTGGAACATGAGTGACAGGTGTGTTTTGTTGCCCTGGTGTGTCCTATTAATTGATTATTCAAACAATAAATAGCACTGAATGTCTGCGCTCAGTTTCAGATCCATGCAGACTGCATTTATAGTTAGTTAGACGTGTAACCAACATGAAAACCAGAGAGGTGTCTATGGGTGAAAAACGAGCAATTGTGAAGCTGAGAGAAGATGAAAAATCAATCAAACCATTGCACAAACACTGGCAATAGCAAGTACAACCATTTGGAATCTCCTGAGGAAGAAAGAAACCACTGGTGTACTAAGTAACACACCTCGAACGGGTAGATCAAGGAAAACATCAGCAGTTGACGACAGAAACATTGTGACAGCTGTAAAGAAAGACCCTAAAACAACTGTTAGTGACATCAGCAACAACCTCCAGAGGGCAGGAGTGAAGGTATCACAATCTACTGTTCGCAGAAGACTTCATGAACAAAAGTACAGAGGCTACACCAGAAGATGCAAACCACTCATTAGCAAGAAGAATAGGAGACGAGCCTCAAAAATTCTGGGACAAGGTTTTATGGACTGATTTTATGGACCAAAGTGATGGAAAGGCTAAAGTTTGGAGAAAGAAAGGATCTGCTCATGATCCCAAACATACAAGCTCATCTGAAACACAGTGTACACAGGTGTACATTATAGTACACATTACACAGGTAATGTAATGGCTTGGGCTTTCATCGCTTCTTCTGGGACAGGCTCATTAATCTTCATTAATGATGTAACACATGACGGCAGCAGCAAAATTAACTCAGGAGTCTACAGAAATATTTTGTCTGACAATTTACAGAAAGATGCAACCAAACTGATTTGGAGATCCTTCACCATTCAGCAAGATAATGACCCAAAACATAGTGCCAAAACAACAAAGGAGTTCATCAGGGCAAGAAGTGGAAGGTTTTAGACTGGCCAAGTCAATCTCCACACTTAAACCCTGTAGAGTATGCATTTTACCTGCTAAAGAAGAGACTGAAGGGAGTAACCCCCCAAAACTGAAAGAGGCTGCGGCGAAAGCCTGGAAAAGCATCACAAAAGAATACAAAAGTTTGGTGATGTCAATGGGTTACAGACTTGATGCAGTTATTGAAAGCAAAGGATTTGCAACTAAATATTAAGTCTTATTCACTTTAATCTAGTTTAAGTCAATCTGTTCCGATACTTTTGCTCACATGAAAAATGGGTGGGTTCAAACAAAAGGTGATATCTTCTAAGTTGTGTGTCAGATCCAGATATACCTGGAAATAAAAGCTGAAATGCTGATCTCTCGTCTCATATTCATCTTTTGATGTCAAACCCAAATGTTTTCAATCTACAGCAAAAATAAAGGAATTGGCCTCACTGTTCCAATACTTTTGGAGGGCACTATATGTATAGGGTCAGTAAGATTTTTGAAATACTTTTATTAAGCAAAAACACATTAAATTGATCAAAAATGACACTAAGGACCTTTACAGTGTTATTTAAAAAATTCAAATAAATATTGTTATTTTGAACTTTCTATTCATAAAAGAAACCACTAATGATAGGAGTAATTGCATTGGATAATTCAGCTTTGCCATCACAGGAATAAATTATATTTTAAAATATATTGAAACAGAAACCAGTTATTTTTTAAATGAATAATCGTATTTCACAAGATAACTGTTTCACTGTATTTTTAAAATAAATAAATGCAGCCCCAGTGAGCATGAGAGACTTTCAAAATGGTAGTGTAAGTTTATTGATTAGGTTTATTTCAATAAATGGTACTATTACATTTAACCATACATGTATAACTAACTATAAATGCATACCTTCAATAATAAAATGCATATTCTTTATTAATCTATTTGTTTAAGAACTATTTGTGTACACCACATATAAATTTACAATGAAAAAAAAAATGTATCTAATCGTGTGCCAAATCAGGTGTCCCAGATATCTGCTGGTAGTTTATCAGCTCAGCTGTAATACAAGAATAAAAAAATCTAGGTCCCTATGCTTGCGTTAACATTATCAGAACAGCCATTCTTTATGACGTGGAAGGTTAATTTGTAATTTTATAACTGTACACTTCAAGTTACTTTGGCAAGCAGAATTATGCCAGAGGGCACAACAAGACCTTGTAAATTTAAAAAGGTTTGCTGTACATTTGCTGTACATTATATTCCTTGCAGTAGATGGTAGACACTACTAAGTGAGAATGCGGTATGTAGATGGGTGGTGCACATAATTTGACTTCTTCATATCTGTCAAGTTTATAAGAATCCTTTACTTGTGAAACTTTACAGTTAGTCATACATAAGGTGTGTCACTATCTTTATTTTATTTCAGATGATCAGTTTAAAAAAGAGGTAATAAGTCAGACTGCTATAAATATTTTTATTAAAAATTAAAGGAAAGAGAGGACAGTTTTGCTGCACAACAACAAGAGAAAACTAGACTGTACTGAACAGGACATTATGATTTTTGATTAACAAAATGTGAGGAAAAATATGACCAGCACTTTACCAAGACACAACTCCATATTGTTATGCATAAAATAAAAATGTCTGTGACTTCTTTATTATTTTTTTTAAATGATGAGCTTGGATAGTCAGAAGCAGAGGTAATAACTGGACAGCTGTACTGAACAGTAGGAGTGGATTTGAACTTGCACTCAAGGCCAATTACAACATTTACAAGCATCAACATAGACCAGACCAGGCTGGCATTTATGCAGGTATGTGTTTCCATGGAAGCACTGGAAATAAGAGGTTTCGTCAGCAGGGTTGGGGTACAGCCCATCTGGTTTGCCAGCACAGAAAGAGGTGACGGGGTCAGCGGTCGTGGTGGGACGTGGCGTAGTGGTGGGCTTGGGTGGGAAACCTGTGGACAGAGAGTTAGCGTTAGATTGATGCATATAATAGGAGATGGAATTCTATGGTCTTTTTCTGCATCATAATCGCAAAGTGTTTACCTAGTGAGTTGCGCAAATGGTTGACAAGGGGATAAGATCCGCTGTAACAGAAACGGCCAGCAAAATCGTCGAAATCTAAGGTCCACACTGAGGCTCCTCCCAAGTTCATGGAGTTAAGCCACTCCACCTGTTACAGAAAATATTAGGAAAGGTTTGTCGGCAGCTCGTCAAACAATTCATTGCGTTTTGGAAGCCAACAGTTGATTTACCTTAGCAGCAAAACTCTGACGGTTGTCAAATCCAACCCAAGCCCTTCCTTGAACTGCATAGGGCACCATCTGCTCATCGATCCATTCAATAGTGACACTTGATTCCATGGGGCAAATCTGAGAATCAAAAACAATCAACTTTCACCACCCAACTGGCTTCTGAGAACATTAAATGTTTAAGACATGTTTAGAAACCAAACACTCATCGTATTGTTGCATTTGTTATTCCAACTAAAGTAGTTTCAGAAAACAAACTGCAGTCTCTGACCAACAATGTAATGGCATTCCTGAATGAATCAGTTGAGTGAATGATTCTGTGACTCACTTCTTTTGTGCCAGAATGAATCAGTGTTTTAATCGAATCATTTGAATGAATGATTCGATGATTCACTCATAAATACGGTTACTTTTCGCCACCTAGTGGCGTATCAATGCAACATACATAAAGAGTCATTAAAGAGTCTGTTGTATAATAAACACTGAACCTTGATAGTAGTGATTTACTTAATGCAGTTTGATCAGATGTTTTATAGCAGTAGCTCTCAATAAACCCCTTAAGACTTAATTTTTAAAGCAAAGAACAAGCTGAGAGCACTTGTTTTAGAACATATGTAAAAGTAGAGTGTTAAAACCTCATAATAGGACCAGAAGCCTGCTTCACGTGTGTAGGGGCCGGCGTCAGCAGGGCCATTGGCTGGGGCCCCGAGACCTGTTTGCGAAGTGGAGAGCAAGAATGTGCGTCCGTATGTGGGGAAGCCAAGAAGCAGCTTATCAGCGTGGGCTCCACTGCCCAGCCAGAATTCCACAGATGATTTCTGGAGAAGAGAGCCAAGAACATGCTAAGAGATCTTAGAAATGACACTTCGAATTGATGCATTTTGAATTTAAGGGGTTTGATCTTACGATATTGTAGTGAATGCTGTTTCCAGTGTCGAAAGAGCTGTGGAAAAGGGGGCTGTTGTGCCCTGTCACGGAGTCCCAGTGTCCATGGTAGTCAAAAGACAAAAGGGTCAAGAAATCCAACTGACTATAATCACAGAAAGAAGGAGAAAGTGAAAAACTTTCATAGGCACACATGTTACTACAGCTTGATTAAAATACAGCAAACTTACCCTGAAATTTCAGCAATCTCATAAGCATGCTCAATAGTGGATCTGATGCCGGAAACTTTGCAGGAGACAAGCAGAGGAGTTTTCTTTGTGTCTATGGCATCCTGTTCAACAGCTTCTCTCAGTTCCTGAGAATTTTCATACAATAGAAACATAGTCAGACCCAAAGTCATGTTTTAATAGAAATAAACATGCTTGATTTTAACACTCTAGTTTGCTCACCTTCAGGAATGCAGTTAACCTCTGCTTGTCCTCTGGTGGGCTTCCATTGTGACCTGGGTACTGCCAGTCAATGTCCATACCATCAAATTCATGGAGACGCAGGAACACCAATGCAGAACGGATGAAAGCCTTGCGGTTCTCTGGAGTCGACACCATTCTGATGTATCTGAAGTGCAAAGAAAGACATACAGTACGTAAGTTGTACATAGATGATTCAGTAAATCTTGTTTAATGTGTTGGCAGCTAGGGATTTAAAGTGACATCTTATTAAAAAAAGTATTAATATAAAAAATTATTTTGTGCATGTTTTTCATATTATAGTGTAAAGGGTGTGTCATATATTTATGACTTGTACATATATTGTTTCACTTACGGACTGACGCCATTGACCGTTCCTCCAACAGACAGCAAGGTCTTCAATGCAGGATTTCTATTAAAAAGTAATAAGAAAAAACAATAAGTCAAAATTTTCAATTAGTGTAAATAAAAGTGCATTACCAATACGGTCTGATTAAAACGTCCGATGATTGTATTGCTATAGAAACAGCTTTTGCTTACACTTTTTTCAGGTCATTCAGTGACTTGTACAGCACGTCGTCATTCCATTCAACGGTAGTGATCTGATTATCATAACTGATGGTTGCCAGAGCATAAACCACATGTGTGCAGAGGAACGGATCAATGTTTTCTGGCAGGAACTTTCCATTACCGGGTCTGTACTGGGACCAGTTGGTCATGTAGCACACCAGCTTTGTAGAAGCCACTACATTGGAAATTCACATATATTGCATATATTTTTTACTCATCATCTGGGAATATTTATGATAAATGTTGATGCATTTATATATATATTTAGGGTAATGAAAAGTTATTGAAGGTTCTTACCCATCTGCACAGTAAGCAAGATGCCCAGTGCTGCAGAAAAGACAACATGGTTATGCATAAAAATAAACCAAAATATAATTTTTAGTAAATACATATATTTAAAAATGAAATATATATGAACATACCTGCTAAAAGTGTTAATTTAGTCATCTTGGTCTTGGTCCAAACCAGTATTCTTCAGAAACAGAGCTGGAAAACAAAACAAATAATGCATTAGCAATTTCACCAGCACATCTTTGCAAGTTTTGACATAGTCAAAGCCTTTCCATAATAGAAATTGTTAAAAAAGGAAAATTAGTGTGTGCATATAAACATTAGTTACAAAGAAATGAATGAAACAGAAGCTGAGAAGCTGCTCTCTTTACCTGTGTCAGCTGCACCCAGAATGGCCAGTTTGGTGAAAACCTGTTCATGATCATGTATACTTATACATTATTAATAGTTCCAAAGTACAGGTGATAAGTGCTAACTTCAGAATTGGGCAATAAAATTAATAAGGAGTCATATAACTAGCAGGTTACGTTAAGGTGGTATTATCTTTTAGACTGTTACGACATTATGATCTAATTGTCATAATTTGTATCATAAGGAAAGGAAAGGACGTGACGTGTGGCCAGTATGGTGACCCATACTCGGAATTTGCGCTCTGCATTTAACCCATCCAAGTGCACACACACAGCAGTGAGAAGTGAACACACACACACACTGTGAACACACACCCGGAGCAGTGGGCAGCCAATGCTGCGGCACCCGGGGAGCAGTTGGGGGTTCGGTGCTTTGCTCAAGGGTCTCACCTCAGTCGTGGTATTGAGGGTGGAGAAGTCCCTGGACATTCACTCCCCCCACCAACAATCCCTGCCGGACCTGAGACTCGAACCCGCGACCTTCAGGTTACAAGTCCGACTCTCTGTCCATCCAAATGTTTCTTATATTAGGCATGTAAGCATGATAGTATGCACAGACCTGTAGCAATCTGTGCATGTCAATATAAACATACATGGAAGTTTTTATTAACATCTCATGGCATGGCTTCACCTTATATATTTCATATGCATAAATACATGGTGCATCTTAGCCAGTCGTGCACATCTGTATGTATGTGTGCATTGTGCTAATCATTGAAAAGTGAACATAGTTTCTTCAAATACAGTCAAAATGTTTTTTATTGAAGAATATTTACAAGTGCTGCATTATTCACATTCAGTCCACAGTGGACAGGCTCAACCTTTACAACAACTGGGGTACATGGTAGTTCGAAGAGACAACTTGACATCACAACCTGAGTGACCTTCAGAGTGAAACTTCTAGCGTGCCATTCGACTCCTGCAAGCCTAAATACAGACACTTTGGAAAGTTGTTAACGGCTATCGATGTTGAGTTGTGACTGACAAAGCCCTGATTCAACACAAGAGGGCAAACTACACAACGTGAAACACAGCAGAATGATTTCCGAATTAAATGATTAGAGAAAAGAAAGCTGTGGAATTGTACATAGTGCACTCATAATGTAATTAAAATCACTTGAAAGAGAAGTACAAAACAAGGACAAGAGGACACTAGTTTTGGTTTTGTAGTCCTAATACTTTTGAGTGCTTCTACATTTGGAAAGTGTAACATTTACTTGACTGCTACCAGGGTTTGGAACTAGAGCTACTGATGATGCTGTTATATGTTTTTGGCTAAAACTGTTTTAAATCCCACTGAGTGATCGTGATTCGTCATTTACAGGTAATGGAAAAAATATGAAAGTTGATCAACAAGGTGTTAGAGAAGATGTAAAAAACAATGAAGGAGCTCAAACTATCAAGCAGCCCTCGCACGAAGAAATTACTATATTTACAGTACGAACTTGATGAAAACAATGTGTTAAATAGAAAATTAAATATATAGAAAAAATGAATAATTCTAAAGAAATCATCCCACTGAACAGGCACTAATGAAAAGCAATGCAGGGAGGAGGAGGAGGAAAGAAATACAAAAGTCAAACAGTTTCATTGTACCTTTTTGATCTGAAAGCAGATGCAGAAAGACTGTATGCACATCAAAAGATTTTACAGCTGAATACTGTCAGATTTCATCTGCTACACTGAAAGTGCAATTTCAGTTTTCATCTAAAAAGCACAGCAGAGGATCTCTGAAATCTTTAGTTTTGTCCTTATTAATAAATAAAACGATAAAATACAAAGGAAAATATAAATAAGTTTTTTTTTTTTTTAAATCTATATTGGTTTTTAAACAAATGGCAGGTTTAGGTTAAGCTGGATTTTGGACCATGCAAGTGTCCTGGGACCAGTTAGGGGCCTCCAAACAGGCATCGATCCATCACTAAGACCCTCACAATCTAATGCTAGCCTACCAAATCATGTGTCTCCTAGTTCTTTAAGCCAAATGGACCTTGTCACAAGTTAAAGTATGGTAAGGACATTCTCCAAAGACTGAGCCATACAGAACCAGTTCTTGGCAGAAAACAATGCCTTACAATATGATAATATTATAGGATAATAATTAACTTGTTTGTCCATGAATGTTATCTTCAGCATTGTTCAATGTTCAGTGTCTCGCTCTTGCAGTGTGCCAAGAAAGAAATTAACAACCCATGAACGTCAATTTTATGTAATCCTTGAGGAAAAAGACAAAGCAATAACAATGAGATAACAGAGTGATAACTTTGGCAAGCCAAGCCCACTTTAACAACCACACAAGCATCAGGTTCTATTGTACCATTGCTTTTGTGAGACCTTTCATCTTTAAAAATTAGAACACGGAGGGAGGCAGAATGTTACAATCATTCAACACAGATACAAAACCTTGTTAATAAAAATCCTGATCCGCTCTTGCTTCTAATTCCATTGACACACAAAAAAATAAAGATTAAATAAAAAAGGTAAACATTCATTTGGATCATTTTGCAGTCCACATGCTGCCATGAAGTAGCAACAAAGTATTAAAAAAAGTTTTGTTTTATCCATTATGGAAATGTCACCAATACATCCATGTGTATTTACACCTATGACGAAATCAACAAGTCACAGACTACAACCAAATGCTGACATGACCACCTCAAGTTTGAGTTTCCGGGCGTCTAAGGCAAGCGTCTAAAATTATAACAATCAAAAAAGTCTCCCACAGTGACTCTCTTTGACCAGTCATCCTTGTAAAAAAGCCTTTTTATACAAAAGAATCTTCCACTCCTCACACTTCCAAAACTTTACACCCCACGCAACCATTTCAACGTCTCTCATCGAAAACCCCCCAACCCACAGCCCTGCCCCTTCTGAGGAAAACCTGCTCAATTCTCTGTGATATTAATAAGAAATGCCTCATCACTGGCTAACATTACAGTCCAGATGAGCCAATGAGAACGAGTGCAGTGAACAGCAGAACAGATGTGCAGAGGGACTCAGAAGTGCCAGAACTGTTCTGGACCATCATTCCAGTGCCTGTGGATCAAACACACAGACTTTAGTACTTAAACACTAGTTCTTAAGTTCCTAAGTACTCCTAGCTACTTTTAGTACCACATATACCTGAATCTTGAGACACTATGGTCTCACGGGCTGCTCCGTCTCCTCCATCTCCCCAAGAGCGGATTTCCAGAACCACATAACCATTGTCCTTGGGTAACGGCAGAGTGATGGAGTTCTTGCTTTTCTCCAGTATCTTCAAGGAAGACTGCCCTTCATGCTTGTAAAGGACCTACACAAATAATAGAGAATCAGTTTGTATTAAAAATGATGTTTTGTGAATTCTCAAGATGGCAGTGCAGCATTTCAAATCAATTTTATTTCACAACAAAAAGTTTCAAAGCAGCTTTACAGAAAATCATGATGTTAATGTTTATAATATCTTCATGGCATATATTTGCATTAAGCAGTTTAGAGCTGTACGAAAATACACTTTAAAATTTGTGACAATACAAGCAATCAAGCAGAGATTTGCTATATAGTATGTAGTACATACAATAGCCATCTTGACAAAAGATGACCTCAATCCTATAGCAAATCAGATGTGAGATATACACAACTGGTTAAAATGTTTATTCACTGCTAACGGGCTCAATAGGTTCGCTGGTATGTTTTTCCATAAGGAATGACACATGTTCTCTTCTCACGTGACATTAGGCCGCCCATTTATTAAATTCTTACCTCAGAGCTATGAAATGATATGATGGGAGCCTTTGATTGAAATGACTGAATCTGAGCAAATAATCTGATGACATACAGATGGAGACAGATGACCCAACACAAACCCACATCCTAAGAGATAGCCGTAGTGTTGGGTGACAGTGTGTGTCACTCACTTTGTAGCCCAGAACGGCGGACTCATTGTCCATGGATTTAACATGATCCCACCTCACAGTAACCCAAGCACCAACAGTCTTCCATGAGACGTTACCTGGAGGACGGTTGGGGGCTAGAATTGAAGACAAGCAAAAGTAAGTCCACAAAGTACACTGGCTTTCACACCATTCTCAGTGACAAAAGACATGAACTGCAGATGTCAAGTTTTGAAGTACATGTAGGACTGGCATTTGAACTGTTATGGAAGTGACAGATTGTTCTAGTTATCTTTTATTGGCAAAATCAAACTTATTACATTTCTATTATTGTAACAGTAATCTACATAAGTAGGTTAACCTATTTGAGTGACAAGTGACAGTTTATTTTCTCCATGATGGAAGTGAATATAGATGGTTCTAAGTCAGTGGATTGATATAAATATTTTTTGACAGTCTTTACCCCACGCAACTTACAGAAAGAAAAGTTCTGTAAGGAAAACTCAAAATATCATGACAACATGATGTGATGCAACAAGATCTTTTATTTCTCTCAACTCTTCCTCCCTTAGGCTACCAGCTTACGCAAGTTTGACATAAATCAGCCTTTGTTGTTTCTTGGAACAACATTCTTATCAACCAAACACTGCCCTCTGATTTAAAGAGTTCCCAGCCAACATTTCAACATTTTTAATAGGCGTATCAATGTCTGTCAGTCCTCTGTCGTGTGTCTTGTGTTCCCGCCCTCATGTTTCCATATTTGGTTTGTTTCCTGTCCTTGTTTCATGTGATTATTAGTTTAGTATGTTCAGCTGTGTTTGTGTCATTGTGTATTTAAATTCATGCCTGTTCAGTTTGATTTGGTCTGGTCTACTTGTTACTCCTGGTGTTCCTGTCTGTGTCAGCCTTGCCTTGTCTTGCCCTGCCTTGATGTCTCCATTAAAGGCTATTTTTTTGTGTCATGTCCTCGTCTGCATGTTCGTTCATCACGTGACAGCCCCATACGCGTAACCTATACAGTCTGAGCCGGAAAGACAATTGATTAGTTCATCTCCCGAGTCTTCGGGTTTGAGTCGTTCGTTCATCACGTGACAGCCCCATAAGCTAAACCTATGCAGTCTGAGGGAAAAAAACTTAATAATAATAATAATAACCAACTCTTTAGTTTATTACCTTTGTTACCACATTCAGTGTTGTGGAAAAGAACCATCATGACAGAAATTCACACATTTATAAACTATAAGAAATAAAAAGCTACAATTTGAGACCAGAAACGCATCACGTAACTGTAAGAGTAAATAATAATAATAATAATAATAACAACTATGCAGCCGTTTGTAAGGAAGGTTGTAAATTAACAAATTTCTCTATCCAATGCTGTCACGTCACGTGACAAAAGAACGAACGACTCGAAAGACTCAGGAGATGAACTAATCAATTCTCTTTCCGGCTCTGACTGCATAGGTTTAGCTTATGAGGCTGTCACATGATGAACAAACGACTCAAACCCGAAGACTCGATAGATGAACTAATCAATTCTCTTTCCGGCTCTGACTGCATAGGTTTAGCTTATGAGGCTGTCACGTGATGAACGAGCGACTCAAACCCGAAGACTCGGGAGATGAACTAATCAATTCTCTTTCTGGCTCTGACTGCATTGGTTAAGTTTATGGGGTTGTAACGTGATGAACGAACGACTCAAACCCGAAGACTTGTCAGATAAGAGGTGAGGTGAGCTAATCATAGACTAAAGACCCAGGTAAACAATGAATACATTTTTTTCTGTTTCTTATACCATTATAGTTTTGTATTGTTTGTAGTGTGATCAACGTTTGCATAAGTAGTAGATGTGTTAGGGAAGTAGCACGTAACATTTTAATTATATTTTGCTAAAATGAACGAAATGAACGAAATGACTCATTTTGATGAACGAGACTCAAAGGTCTGAGTCAGTAAAATGATCCGAACTTCCCATCACTAATTGCCTGCGCCGCTGGCAATAAAAGGATCGGCTCAGAATCAGCAAGACGTGAGACTGACCGGCCGGTGTCCTGACATTTTATCCTACCCGTCAGATTTTCCTACCAGGGCTTACTGCGCATGCGCACATCAATATTGCATCCTTTTTCTCACGCTGAACAACAATATTTAATGTATCTGCATTACTGTAAGGGTAGGTTTAGCGTTGTGGTAGGTATAGACATTAATAAAACATAAATTTACAGGTAGCATTTTTCGTTGTCGAATTGTACTACCTACTGTTTTAATGGGAGGTAGCAAAATCTGACAGGGTAGCACAAATCGACAGAACACCGGTCACTGATTCGGGCCGGTCATGCGAAAAATCAGCCGATTCCGTTTACTGGCCGTTCAATCAGTGCATCTCTAGATAAAACAACTGAAATTCTTTCAATCCCCTTTTAACGTTAAAGGAGACTATTATTCCCCTTTTTACAATATGTAATATAAGTCTCAGGTGTCCCCAGAATGTGTCTGTGAGGATTCAGCTCAAAATACCCCACAGATCATTTATTATATCATTTTGAAAATGCCTAGTTTGAGTGGAAGCAGAAACACTCTATTTTCATGCATGTCTCTTTAAATGCAAATAAGCTGTTGCTCCCCGCCCCTTTTCCAGAAAAAGGCTGTGCCTTTACAGCTGATTTCTCAGATACTCTTGTTAAAAATCATCTGTTTGGTTTTGATTATCATGTCTATTACACTGAAATCATGAGTTTTAAACCATATTAGTTTAAACTTCTTATATACAGTTTTCTGAGTGCACACATCACACACAGAAAGCAGCTGAGTACTAAACTTTCATGTCTTATTGCACTTAAACTGTCAAATACACACAAGTTTATGTTAAAAACACACTAGTTACAAAAACAGTCGTTTATGTCTGTGAAGGTAAACAGCTGGGAAAGGAATCACATGTTTATATTAGATCTGTGTGGCAGCAACATATTTTACAGTAAATAAATCAATAAATCCACTGTTCTCATGTCTTCTCTGAGGCTGGGACTCTAAATAGTGTTCTGTACTCGTCAATACAGCCAAAGACAGAACAGTTAGCATGCTTTGAGTTTGCGCAAACTTTCGCCATTGGTGTTAGAATGGGTACACTGTTGTCACTTGCGAAAACACAATGGCGGCGCCGTGGGTGATTAAGGGGCGGTAATATTATAATAAAATCCCTTTTCTACATCACAGGGGAGTGAAATCTGAACGGCTCGTTTTTTCACAAGCTTGCAGAGAAAGGCTTACCAAAAAAAAAAAATGTACTGGGTTGTTCTTTTTCATGTTTCCTGGGTTGGTAGATTCACCGGAGACCCAATTATAGCACTTAAACATGGAAAAAGTCAGATTTTCATGAAATGTCACCTTTAAAGTTTTGTGCCGGATAGGTAGTTTAGAGTAGGAGTTTGGGTGAGGATCAGTGGGAAAGTTATTCTAGAATTTCATGAAGCTTATTCTACTCATGTAAATCACATTTTAGCTAGGCTACCAGTGCTCCCTGAGCCCAAAAATGAGATCTTACGAGGTTTCTTGGTGAAGACAGTGGTTCTTGGGGAGGGTGGGCCAGTGCCTGCACTGTTGTAGGCCAATACGGTGACGTGATAGAGAGTGTTAGGCCTCAATCCCGTGACTCGTGCCGTGTTCTCCAGCCCTGCTGTTCTCACTCGGTCTGCAGCTGCCTCACGTTCATGTTGTCGCCAATAACGAATCTGTAACCAGAGCAAGAGGACTGTCTCAAACCTGTTACAAGCTTGTTCATACTGAAAACAACCTGAATGTGAATTCTGTATTGAGAAATTAAAATAAAAATGAGTGATGAAATCTTAAATAATGAAATCTTATTTTGCTTCTGAAAGACACAGAATTACAAATTGTATTACCATGTTTAATTAAATACAATCTGCAAAAAATACCCTTTGATACCAGTAGATTTCAAAGCATGGTTTTATCTAAAGGGAGGTGTCTTATCTAAATAATGTGTTTTATGTTCCTTGATCTGATCTAGACGTGCTATTCATAAAAAGGAACTAATGAGATAACAGCACCTCTATTAGTCGATCACTCAATGGGGCAAAGCTCATATCCTGATCTGCCAACTCAGTGGCCAACAATGACCCACAATGGTCAACAAAACAACCATCAACTCTGTCATACACATATAAAAAGAGATATATAAATATAAAAAGAGATGGAACAGATATTAAAAGAAGAATGGGCTTGACCTCGTAACCCCGAAGAACTCCATTAATGTTCAGATGTTGAATGGGGTCCCAGGACACCTGAATCTCAAAAGCTGTCAGAGCAGTGGCATTAATCCTTCTTGGGGATATGGTAGGTTCTAAGGAAGGCCGGAAAACATCATGTTATACATCTATCAGTTATCAAACATTTCTTTATCATTTAATCTTTTTATTTAATTTTACAAGGCTGGCAACATTTTAATGTCAAATAAAAAGTCATAAGTTTTTATTCTATCCCTGACTGTCCGAATTCTGAATTTTGACAACTGAAAGTTACAATATCCTTCCACAGAACAACAAACTCACACAGTATAATAAGCTCTCTTGTCTCAAATGATAGAGAAAAATTAGTTTCTTTTCAATGAGGAGTTTCTCCACTGTCTGCCCTCTAGTGGTCTAATCAGAATATAATGAAAATTATAATCCTTCGTAATGTTTCTCACCCTCTTCTGCAGAATGTACTACAGCAATCTGGCTGAAGGGACCTTCTCCTTTCTTGTTGTAGGCCTTGATTCTGACCTCAAAAGGGCAGTAGGCTGACAGACTCTCGTTACTGTAGACATATCGTGATGACTCCACGTGTGGCACCCTCACCACCATCCATGTTGGCATGCCTTGCTTTCTGAATGCCAGGATATAACCAAAGCCATCTCCGTTCTGATACTCCCTGGCCATGGGCTGCAATTCATACCGGTAGAAAACGTTTTTGTCTCATTATGGAACAGAAGGCGAGGGTTGAGTAATAAAGACACATTGATTCACCCCATCTGTTAGTAATTCAACACACTGATTAAAAAGAACAAGGAAAATCTAATATGAAATTAGAGCAGTAGAGGTCCATGGCACTTACAGTCCATGTAATGATAAGTTCATTACGGTTTCCTCCACCTCCACCAAGTCCACTGGGAGCCACAGTGGGTGCTACAATATAAATAACAAAATGATTAAAAAAAGCACCCTACTATCTACCAAACATTTTCATTTGAAACCACACATATATTTTATGTGAATTCGTTTTTAATATGTATAATAATTATAATTTTAATTATAATAATATTTAATATTTAAATTTTTGTTCATCACTAATAAATTTGTAATGGTTCTGACCTGCTTGTTTGGTTCGGACAGGCTGGGAGGGCATGCTTGGTTCTCCACTACCCAAAATGTTGCTGGCAATGATCTGGAATTCATAATCCATCCAGGGTCGAAGATCTATCACACGTGCAGACTCAGCATTTCCTTCTATGTTCGCAGGGTCTGGAGGAACCATTAGCAAACAATCATAACATAAGCAAACAATTATAACATAATGTATGATGCTCTAATACAAACAGATTTCTCAAACTAGGGTCCTGGGTGCCCCTTCTCAAATAGCAAGGGGGGTTGTGGGTTTGACAAAATTTTGAATAAACGAATAAATGAAATGTAAATTTTTAAGCAATATGGATACAACTGGAAAAAAGGATTAGAAAAATTAGAAAAACAAAATTTACATAAGAATAAAAAATATTTAAAACAAATATAACTTTTAAAAAATTATAAAAAATATTGTAGGTATAATAGTTAGAAAAATTATAAATATATTATAACTTAAATACATATCATACATTAAAAATGACATTTATTATAATATATTATAAATAATCAAAAATGTTGCAATATATAAAAAGCTCATGCTGAGAATGCAAGATTGCAAAGTTGATTTACAATGTGGGAAGGCAGATTTGTGACCCTGGATCACAAAACCAGTCTTAAGGGTCAGTTTTTCGAAATTGAGATTTAAATAAATAAATAAGCTTTCCCTTGATGTATGGTTTGTTAGGATAGGACAGTATTTGGGCGAGATACAACCATTTGAAAATCTGGAATCTGAGGGTGCAAAAAAGTCAAAATATTGAGAAAATCACCTTTAAAGTTGTTTAAATGAAGTTCTTAGCGATGCATATTACTAATCAAAAATTATGTTTTGATATATTTACGGCAGGAAATTTACAAAATATTTTCTTGGAACATGATCTTTACTTAATATCCTAATGATTTTTTGCATAAAAGAAAAATCGATCATTTTGACCCATACAATGTATTTTCGCCTACTGCTACAAATATAACCGTGCACATTAAGACTGGTTTTGTGGTACAGGGTCACATTTATGCTTTATGAAAATGGGGGACTGTGAACAATTTGGGGTTATGAACAAAAATGTTCAAAAACATTAGAGAAACCCCTGCTATAATAAAAAAAATACTTTTCATTATAAGCATATACGTGATAATATTTACGCAAAAATGTTAATTCTACCATTATGTGGCAAGCTGTGTTTGCATGACACCAAAATGACCCATAACCTCACCTGTCCTCATCCTCTTCCAGTCTTGAGTCTGTGAGGATCGGCCCAGGATGACATACTTGCCAATGGGACTGTGGTTGTCATATCCACGGCTCCATCTCAGCTCAACTGATGTGTCATTGACACTAGTCACCACTAAACCTCCAGGAGGTCCTGGTGGGCCTATAAAGAAAGAAACATTTAGCTTTACCAGAGAATGTACAACATTATCTTTTTTCATATTAATATTCATGTACACACAGCAAAAAAACATGTCATCAAAGCGGTTTAGTTTGGGCTGCTTTCTTTACAAAATCTGTACCAAACAGGCATATGGAATCCAAATCCCAAGGATACAGATCTGCTAAATTTATATTTCATGACTCTACATTTCTTTCATTCTCACAGGGCTGAGTGCTGAGAGTTGTCTGACCAAAAATGATCAAGCTGAGGTAAAACACAAGAGCAGGGCTGTGGAACAGCCACAGGCTGCAAGCTGGTGAACTGAGCTTTAATAAGGTCTCTATCACTGCTTGGCCAGCTGGAAGCCCTCACCCCTCACGACCAGCTTGGCCGAGGCCACCGCGCTGTCCACCACCGTCTGGGCCATGCAGGTGTATGTGCCAGCGTGACTGAGCTGTCCGTTCACTATCAACAGGTCACCGATCGTCTCTTTCTATATAAAGTGACAGTGAAAAGAAAAGTAAACTGTATTAAAAAGGAGCATTAACCCACTTCAACTTCATAGGAACATTATCATGTTTTTTACTACATGCTTAATCTGGCGAGGTTTCGAATTTGGGATTTTAAAATTGACTATATATAATATGTCTAAAAGGCATTTACTTTGAAGTGAATCCTATTAAAGCTAATCTCAGAGAGTGTGAGAAGCCTGTTGCTATTGGAATACAAATCCAAATGGTTTTACTAAGCTTGCTAATTTTAAATATTAAGAACATAACTAGATTTTCACATTTTATTAAAGAAAGTGTAAGTGGTATTTGCTAGGGTGTTGTGGGTGGTTGTCAGGTATCATCTGTGCTCCAAGTTGTTTTTAGCATGTTGCTATGCTGTTGGAATGGCACAGCAAAGTGTCAAATCTCTATGACCTTCCCTAGATATAGCTTGGGTCCGTCCAGTCAAGTTTATGGGATTTTTTTTTATCGTTTTATCATCTGCCAGGCAAAAATCATGAGTCTAATTGCTTGGAAAAGCAGTAACACATGCTTTCAACAAGCTGCAATCTGAATAAATCAGTGCCTTGTATTACAAAATCAAACTAACATACACTGCAGTCCAAAAGTTTATATAAAAAGATATGTCAAATTTAGGCTGTTCTTTTGAACTTTCTATTCATGAAAGAATCAAATTCATCCAAAAATAATAATACAAAATTAATAAATAAAATACATTTTCACAAGAAAACATCAATTTTAAAATATATTACAATAGAAAACAGTTATTTTAAATTGTAATAATATTTCACAACAATACTGTTTTTACTGTATTTTTGATCAAATTAATGCAGACTTGATGAGCATAAGAGACTTTTAAAAAATCTTACTGAATGATAATGTATAAAGTTAATGTACTGAAGTTTACAGTTTTTAAACACCCTTCCACATCAAGTGCTTACCCCCTCCATACGCCGATAGTGTCCATTTGGTTCCTCTAGGTCCAGCATAACTCCATTGAGGGACCAGGTGAAGGTGAGGTCCATAGTAGGGTCATGTGATGCATGGCACTGCAGAGTGGCATTTTCACCCTGATTGATGTCAGCATTAGAGGGTGCTAATGTGATTTTTGTGGCATCTGTTTGAGAGAACAGGGTGATAAACATAACTTTATACACTGAAAGCATTTGCACCCACAATAAAAAATGCTGATGACTACTAAAAATAGTATTTTAGAGCTGCAGATCAATACGCCAAAAATACATTTAGGTTTGAAATCGAGACATAACAGAAGACGCACAATGAACATGCAGAAAGAGAGCTGATAAAGGTGTTTACATGGAGAGCAAACTAGGCTAACAAGTCTATAGGTGTGTCGAGAAAAGTCCAGATTTTGCTTAACTGCTAGTGACATTTCCCGATAAAGAAACACTGTTTATGGGTTTTACGTGATCGTACACTTTTCAAGTGTAATCTGTGTAAAAAACTGTGCAGGTAAACACTCACTGCTATTTAGTGCCAAACAGATAACCTGAGACCTTTAAACTAGATAAATAAAAATTAGGTTTTGTTACCTCTGACAGACAGGTGTCCCGTGCTGTTGGCTTTGCCAAGGTAGTTTTCTGCGAAGCAGGTGTACTTTCCCTCATCAGCACGACTGATATTGTAGATCCACAGAACCCCATCTGGAGTGACTGTTATCCTGGAGAGAGTTCATCACATGGTCTATTTGAGATCACTGTACTCAAAGCATCTACAAACAGCTCACAAGCCCATTTTTCTATAATAACATATATTAAGTTTAAAGCATTTAGGAGGTCTTTGAAACACTTCATTATTGGATTACCTGGTACTATTGGTCAGTAGCTCTGTGCCACGGCTCCAGAAGAGTGTAGGTTTAGGAGCCGCCCGAGGTTTACACTCCATTTTCACCTGTCCGCCACGGGCAGCAGGAACCAGCTTCCGCACTGGATTTAACCTGAAGTCTGGAGCCTGGACTGAAATACGGTCACAGGATGGGGCAGGATGGGAGATGGGGAACCACACAGAGAGGATTTAACACAGATCATACTATAACTGGGGTTCAGGCATGACTGGGTGGGCAGAAGGGGATTTGAAGTGCATTAAGGTAGGTAACAAGAGAAACATTTATTATAACGTTTATGCAGTTGTATACTGATTTGTTTTCATGTTGAAAATCACTTGTGCTCACCTTGAACTCTGAGCTCAGCGTTTGAGTAAACGGTGCCGTGTTTGTTTTCGGCCACACACTGATACATCCCGGAATCCTCCAAGGCGAGGTTACTGATCCTCAGTCGCCCGTTATTCACTTCCACACGGTCCTGCACACAGGTAAGTGTAAGAGACATGATCCACATGCACATTAACGCCAGCAGAGGGCCACACAACATTTCTCTTGCCAATCTACCTCCAGCTGAAAAAATAATGAGCAGGTTATTCACTGTCACATCTCACTGCCTCTAAGACATGAAGAGTTTTCTAAAAATGAGTTAGCATATATCAGTCTGAGTCTTGACAGCTAGAGGTCCTGTTCATTTCTGATAACACACACATTGTCAGATGACAATCCAGCTACAGTTGTGTGTGTGCGTACATATGGCTGACCTGTGTGGTGAGGGGCTGTCCGTTACGGAGCCAGCGGATGGTGGGTCTTGGTTTGCCCGCTGCAGCACAGCTCCACTGCAGCTCCGAACTGATTTCCACCTCAGAGTCACTCATGACCTGAAGCCACTCAGGCTGGGCTGGGAAGCGAGAACACATACAAACCAGCAGATTTTTACTTCTCTCCCTAATAAGTGGATTGATGTGCATTTATTTAATTGCTTATACACCATTATTACTTCAGTATTATTTATAAACTACTATACTATTTTTTTAATATCTTGAATCAGCTTTTATTTGTATGATTTATATATATATATATATATATATTTTTTTTTTTTTTTTCTGTTTGGATTTTAAATTTTTATTGATTTTGTTATGTTTTTGTAATTTTTATTAGTGTGTGTGTGTGTAACTTTAATTCATTTCTATTTTGTTTTTATTACTTTTAGCATTTAAACATTTTAAATTTCTAGGTTTTTAGTCTATTTGTAATATTTATATACATTTTCTTATATATTTTATATTGTATATTTTATTTTATTTCAGCTTATTTTAATTAACGATTTTTAATAATTTAGTTAACATAACAACACAGCAAACTTCCACCAAAGGTAACAAGAAGAAAATCTTACAGAAAATATCATTCTAGTGCTGAGTTATGCCTACCTTGAACAGAGACGCGTCCCTGATGTGTCTCACGGCTCTCTGAGTTGTAAACCTCACACTCATACATGCCCTCATCATCAAAATTCAGTTCAGGAATAATCAGGGTAGGTCCCTCTGCACTTGCTCCGACCTTAGGTGGTAAAATCCCATCCACTTTCCTCCAGCGGATTTTAGGAATGGGACTTAGGGAGGAAAGTAAAGAGCAAGCGAAAGGATGTTAGAGAAAAAATTTCCATTTTTACAGCTGACTTATACTGAGTTATGGATTATGTTGAACCGATGTAGCAGTGATCTCTGAAGGGAAGTGAGGAGCTAAGGGAGACTTACTTGCCATAGGCAAAGCATTCCAGCTGTGCAGTTTGTCCCGATAATGCATACGTCTCAGCGGGAAAACGCACTCGGACGTTTGGAGCGGCTTTCCTTGGATTTGCTGTGGAAAAAAAAAAAGATATATATATATATATATATATATATATATATAATGTTATTTTGATTGCAGCATGTACTTGAGCTTGTTTCTTGTTTTTGAGGGAAACTAACTAACCATCAGGGTAAACAGTAAGCTGGACTGCTTTGCTGAAGATGCTCTTGGTGCTGATGTCCATGTTGATGGTGGTGAAGCAGAAATAGATGCCCGTGTCATTGGCTCTTGCGTTAGCAAGGTATAAGTTACCTGTCACCTGAGAAACAAACCATCTGCCCCCCTCTGGCTGGATGAAGTTGGGGAACTCGTTGATGAACCAGCGGTAGGACAAAGCTTATTGGTACAAAATAGATGGAATATGTAATATAAACATTAGAGGAAATAAATAAACTGAATACAGAGTGAAATATTTTACTAACTGACAGTGTGCAATCATACCTGGGTAATGAGCTGGTGGCTGACAAGCAAGAAAGGTTCCTGCACCTTCATGGACTGTCTGAGGGCTTCTACTCTCAGGGGGGAAATCACGGAGGTCTGGAATGCACACAACATTAATTAGTAGCAGTAGAGTGCAATTTCAACTATTGCTGCTTTTATTCAGAAAGGCCTAATTTTCACACTTGGACAACAAAATCATTTGGTTTGTACTCACAGCCAAATTTGAGGTTAGCCACTCGGCTGACAATGGTGCCACAGCGGTTGATGGCGAGACACTGGTATGACCCACCATCTCGCCCATTTTGAGGGTTATTGATCACAAGGTTTCCTGCGACCTGCGTGTAGTGCGAATCCTCGGCAAATGCTATTTCAGTACCATTCACACGCCACCTGTGAGAAATCACAAACAAGATCTAACTTCAACAGATTTTAACTTAAAAAAGTGCATAATCAATGATTTATTTCATCTAGGCAACCATGTAGTACAATTTTTGTGGGGACAGCATGCATAATGTATTTTAAAAATATTTTTGCCTGGTTTTAAAAATAAAATATAAAATATTTTAATACAAATATTTATTTTTAATAAAAAAAACTTATTGTAAAAATATTTTTAACTTTAAACGAGATTTTTAATGCTTAAAACATGTTTTCAGAGAATATATCTTAATGTTTATTTTTCATACTTCAGTGACAAATAGTGCTTTTCTAAGCATAAATAGAACAAAATTTACTGACGTTTATTTATATAACTACAAAAAAAATCAAATTAACTTAATTTAAAGTCTTATTATCTTTTGGGCCAGGTCAGTAATATATATAATAAATATTTTTATTCAGCAAGGATGCATCAAACTGTTCAAAATTACAATAAAAACATTTATAATATTACAAAAGATTTCTATTTCAAATATATAATATATATATATATATATATATATATATATATATTTTATTTTTAATTTTTTTTTTTTTTTTAAAGTATTTTTTTTACAATGTTTGTCTTTAAAGTTAGCTCAGGTGTAAGTGCCAAAAACCTGATCTGAGTACCGGTAAATAGCAGCAGGGCTGGCGCGAGCCTGGCAGCTCAGGGTCACCTTGCCTTCTGGCATCCCCTCCGGGTAAATCAGACTAGACGGCTGCTCCTCAAACACAGGCCCACTATCGTGACCCGACACACACACATCCCCACCTACAAAAATGTGCCCACCATTACTGTCTGTGAGAAACATTTCAACAAAGACTGTCACAAGATGCTTGTCAAAAACAGCATTAATGGCCTTTTAACATGGTGACCCCCTGGATCACTCTTCACAAAGGGTTTGAAACGACAGCCTTCTGGTGACCAGATGATTAACTAGGCAATAGCACACTAAATGAAAGTCAAGTGTATAGTAAAATGTGAGAGCAATATAGCTCAAGTAGTCTTGTCATGCTCAGGTCTTTTGTACTGCCTCCTTTGACAGCTAGTGTACTGTGCCAAACAGACAGATACAGGGGGGTCGTGTGTGCCTAACAACTCCAGCGTATTTGCACTCAGAGTGGGAGTGTACTCCACCCAGGGAAAGTCAGCAGGGGATACAAGCTGTCAGATATAATTGCACGCACTCAGATATTTTGACAGAACAGAGGGGAACAGGGGAGTTTGAATACAGTTCAGTCTCCAGGTAGCCATGAACGCATATGATGCATTATGAATTGGGTCAAGAATGAGTTTGGATTATATAGGACTGTGTGCACATTTGTGTCAGTGTGTGCATCTGCGATTGAGATTTTGCTTTTCTATTTTAAAATAAATCGGTGTTTCTTATGGGTTTGAGACTGTGTTATAATGCAATTTGTGATGGATTAGAGTCCTATAAAAAAGAATCAGTATTAATCAGTTTTTTTGGCGTGTTTTTCAGTAAAAATATCTAAACATTCTTAAAACAAGATACATTCATTTTCAAGTAAATTGCAGATTTTAATATTGTTTTCAGAGAATATACTGTACTGAATTAAGATTTTTTTTGAAAGAAAAATAAACTAAATTCTTTAAAAATAAGTTTTATCTTATGCATATTATCTTGTTTTCCAGTAACAATATCATTTTTAAAAATTCTTAAAAAAAGACAGAAATTCTGATGAATAAATTATTTTTTCAGTTACTATGTATGTGCAAACTGTTTGTTTGATTTATGAATTTGTAATTTAGAATTCATTGGAGTTCTTTATAAATATATGCATGTATGTGTGCAAATCAGTGTGTGTATGCAGTTCTGGTGAGACCCACAGGAATCTAGGGCAATAAGAGAGAGGCAGGGGAGGAGAGATGAGTTGAGAAGGGGAGCCGGCTCCCCGGGAGGTTTTCTGCTTTGAGATTACAGTGAAATTCAGTGGTGTGTTGGCTGCTTCCAGTAATGGGGATAAACGGCTCCAAACTGCCACTTAAGTTTTTTTTCCACTGAAGTCTTTCAACAGCTCTTCATAGTTACGTCTGCGTACTACACTAGAAACAGTAATTGTTTTGTTAGCCAATTCAATCTGAACGCATGTGATGATACATCAGAACCTAGACATTTTCCTCAGTACAATGAATATAAGAATTAGGTATATTCTCAAACCATTTGTTCCTTTCCATATCCATGTCTTGTTTTTCCATGTTTTCCTGTTTACACATTATAGATTAAATTGAATAAGTGACATGTGACGGAGAGACCTTAAATTTGACTTCCATCACTGTTTTACTGTGTTCGTGTTGGTTTTGCTTGTATGTATTTCTGATCCAGCTGAGTGGGCGTGGCAACAAGTGTACTTGAGAGAAAGCACTCATTTTAGTTAGTTTGGGCACATATGTTTTGATTTATCTGTCCTCTTTTTATTTGCGTTATTAATTATATTTATTTACTTAAACTACTGTTTCTAAATCTCATGTATAAATCATATGGTAAGTCATTTTATTTGATAGAAAATGGTATGTTCCAATTTGTAAGAACGGGAAAAATATGTATTTAAGATGGCCGTCAATACTAGTACGCGATGTGGACGGATCAAGAGCTTGTGAATAAGATTGTGCTGTGAAGCATGTAAACTCCAGCCTCAGTGAATTGGAGGGGAGTTATTACTGTTCTTAGTATTTAGCAGTCTAATCTGTGTTTTAAGCTCTTAAACTTATTTATTTTGCACATCCGCTATAAATAAACACCTTTTTTGGACTCCAACTTTCCTCCTGTGATTGTGAACCTCCTTGTGGCTGCGCAGGTCGTTATGACATGACAGTAAAGACATTTAGAATGTTACAAAAGACTATAAATTATGTTCATTTGAACTGTCTATTAACTCAAAAGATTCCTGAAAAAAAAAAGTAGCACAGTTTCCACAAAAACATTAAACAGCACAACTTTTTTCAACATTAATAATAATAACACAGTCTGAATTAAAAGCAGGTAAAAAGTTGAAGTGAGCATATTTGCTGAAGAACAAATACCTGCGAAGTAGTTGGTACTTATAATTTTTGTGTAAACTTGAATTCTGATTACAAAGTGGACCAGATTTTATGCCTGTGAGATTAGTACAACTAGAGTACCATTGGCCAAGTTAACAGCATTATGGACAAAAGCACATTTTTATTAATGTTTAATGGGGCCTGGATTACTTCAGCCGTCAAAAACACCTCTCAAGTAAATCAAATCCCTTCTGCCCAGTGATCTAAGATAACACAATGAATAATTAATCTGAATTTGTGGCCCCCCACTGATGCACAAGCCTAAAACCACACATCCTAGACACCATCAAAGTGACAACGTACATTTCAATGATGTTTCAACAAGGAAATGCTGGAGCAGAGGGAATACAGAAAAAAAACAAAGGGTGAGTGGTAACGAAGTTTCACTAATGGGGAAGGGCTGAGCGAGACCTCCTAAGTATATTTGCAAATGGGATCTTGAATGAGATGAGATGATGGGAGACATCAGATCACACACTTACCCAATGCGTAGCTCAGAGCCAGACAGCTGAGAGACAGCAGACACAACAGAATCCTCATCCTCCTACTGCAACCACACCCAGACAAGAGATAGAGGCCTTTCAGCTCCTGGGCAAAAACAAAAACCAAGATGAATCACAAAAAAAAAAAAAAGTCTGATTCTGAGATGAGTATCAACCTTATTTTTTAACTTAAGGCAATAGTTCTCTCAAAAATGAAAGTTTGGGGACCAATTCTCACTATTAACTAGGCCTATGACTTCTATTAATAGTTAGTAAGGTAGTTGTTAACTTTAGGTATGGGGTAGGATTGAGGGATCTAAAATATGGTCATGCAGAATAAGGCATTAATATCAAGTCACCTTTATTTATTTATGTGCTTCATAAGTACTAATAAACAGACAATATGCTAGTAATATGCATGCTTCCAAATCTTTATGACTTTCTGTCTTCTGTAAAACACAAAAGAATATATATTGGAGAATGTTGGTGACTAAGCAGTTTTGGTGCCCATTCCATTGTATTGAGAACAGGAAAACACTGAGAAATTTCCCAAAATATCTTCTTTCATGTTTCACAGAAAAGAAACTCATACAATTTTAGAACAACATGAGGGTGAGTGTAGGTACATAGGTTCCTGGTTATCTTCCTGTGTATATATTTTGTTTTTCTGTGTCCATTTTACAACTGAGGAGAATCATAACAGCCCTGTCCAACCAATGTGAGGATGCATGGCTGTGTGTTTTCAATTGGCAACAAATTCTGTTATTCTGTTAAGTTTTTCTGACACTGTATTCCTCTGACAGCCTGAAAATCTACTCTACACCATCATATTCACCGCTCCCTCACCCTGATGTGTCACCTGCTGATGCACGGTTCAGAGTAGGGCCTAATAAAACACGGGCACGTGACTCAAATTGTCTAGCGGGTAAATTGACAAGAGAGCGCCAGGGAGCAGCTGTTTTGCACCATTCACCATCCGGTCCTCACATCTGCTTTGAGTGTGCGGGATTGTTTCCTTCACTGTGCAGCATACCCCTCTAGCCCTGTAATTGGCAACTGCACATCTTTTTCCTGGCCCAAGTAATGGCAATCACAGCAAGGGCCGCTGCTCTGCAGTTACCGGTACGTCTGCAGGCGAAGCTGAGGACCACGAAGCGTCAGCACAGATGTGCTGTTTGTGATGAGAATGGCCCCCTGGAAGCATCCCAGCAGTCGTTTGTAGAGGTTTAAAAAGAGAGAAAGGGGCTTTCATCAGAGAAATTTCTTAATTACACCAAACAAGACTCTGATTGCCACCTGACTGCACTCAAATGCTTGTTTTATCAGCACTGCTTCGGTGTGTTGTCACAGTCTTTTCAACCGCACTCTACTTAGCACGGTATAATGTGCTGGCTGCCAGGATGTAGCTGACAGGATTTTCCTCGTGCTGCAGTAGATGTACTGTATGCATGAATATGAGAGGCCTGTTTGTTAAGGAACACACAAATCATCAATGCTACAAATTTACAGCGAGTTCTCTGTTTTGATTTACCATTTAAGGACTCAAACACATATATAACTAATTACATTTCTTTGTAGTCCATATGAAATAATTCCCTACTATCCTATGTCACATAATTCAAACAGGTTAAATTTATTGATTTTACGTATATTATTTTAAATAAAATATTTCTATAGTATATTTAAAATAAAAAAAAATATTTATAAAGTATGTTTAAAACAAAATGTTATTCTATTTATTCCTTATAAATTATTTATTTTTAATATTGCATTAACAACACTTTAAAATATATAGGCCTACTATATTATTTTACATAAAATATGCATGCAGTACATTTAAAATAAAATGTTTTTCTTAAATTGTTGTTTTAATATTACAAAAGCAGCCCTTTAATTAACAAAATTACAGAACATTTTGATTGCACAAGATCTTTGTGTATTTCTCAGGTTCACACCTTCCCACAGTGAATCATGCCTCTTGTTCAAACACTGTTCTGTTAAAACCCCTTGTTTTTCTGTGTCCATTTCAAACGTCAGAGCTAAGGACAATCATAACAGCTCGTCCAGCTGGTATGAGGGCACACGGCTGAGTGCTTTCTGTTGGTGACAAATTCTACACAAAGAAACAGAGTGAGCCTGAAAATATATATACTAACATATTGATAAAGTAAATTTAAAAAAAAAATTCTAACTGAAAACTAAGTAACAGGATTGCATTTAATTAACTGGATTTGCATTACCTCTACTATACATTTATATTGATTTGTGCAGGGAGATGCTGCCATCACTGTAGCTTAAATGGGCCTATATGCGCCAGCTTTTTCCTCCCTTTAGGGAAAGGGAAGTGGTGTGTGGCCAAGTATGGTGACCCATACTCAGAATTTGTGCTCTGCATTTAACCCATCCAAGTGCATGCACACATTAGTGAAAATACACCTGGAGCAGTGGGCAGCCATTTATGCTGTGGTGCCCGGGGAGCAGTTGGGGATTCAGTGCCTTGCTCAAGGGTCTCACCTCAGTCATAGTATTGAGGGTGGAGAGAGTGCAGGTTATTCACTCTCCCCACCTATAATCCCTGCCAGACCTGAGACTCAAACCCACAACCTTCAGGTTACAAGTCCAACTCTTTATCCATTAGGCCACGACTGCCCTTAAACCAATCTTTATATCACATTGTATATTTGCTTTGTATATGTAAATTGTTTTTGACCTTTGGCCAACAACAGCCCATTTGAAAAAGTCCTGTTCCCTTTGGCCATTTCATTCCTGCCTTGTGCCTACCATCACACATTCATCTCTGAGTACTTCCTTTTCTCTATAAAAAGTCATGTTTCTTGTAGGACTCAAGGACTGCCTAGGGCAATGACGCTTTTACTGCTGCCCTGACATCTGCTAATGGGACTAAGTCCCCCAAAATGGATCTTTCCCAGCAGGTGGCCTGTTTAAGTCAGGTGTCTGTGTAGAGACCTAACAAAAAAACATTTCTAAGGAATTTTTTATCAGTCTACATACCTTCATCTACATACCATCAGGTTCTGTTGGACACCCACTGCATCCTCAAAATATGCTTTGGTCTACAAACAGCCAAATTCCTATACATTACAGCTGATACAGCAAGAAACATCTTGCCGGTCTGAATATTCCTAAAGTAAATCAAATTGGTATTCACTGAACCAGTCCAAGTCTGATCTAAAATGTATGGCTTAGTGTCCCCAAGTCATGGCCTTGTCACAGAATAAATATTCAGTGTTTGCAATCTGAGTTTGCCGATAAAGTTAGCACTTGATAGCCGCAGCTAAAACAGCAGCAGTGGGGAGGAATTATAATGATGATCCATGCAGAAAAGGCAAAAAACAGATGTCAAAGACACTTATTTTAAAGACTACAAATATGTTTCTGGTTTACGGCTGTACATTTGAAGATGCCAGAAGTGTCTTATGAGTCAATCTAAAACTACAGGTCTGTGGATTCAACACCAAGTGCATCCTTTCATGATTATTCATGCCATGATTAGCTGTTTGTTGTGATTGTTTGCTGTTCGACATGTTTGCTCAGAGCAATGAGTCATCTCCCCAGTGTCTGAACAGTGACACAGAGCTGGAACTTACTGTTTTCAGAAAGTCTTGGGTACATTAAACCCAGTCATAATAACGACTATGCCATTAAGCCTAGAATCTATGAACCGTGACAATAAAGCAGAGCAGAGAGCATGATCAAAGTGTAAACGCCAATGTGTAATTAACAGATACTACTGAAACAGGGTTTCTGCAGGATTTTTAAGCTCAAATTTAAGACTTTTTAAGACCTTTTTTAAGACCTGCACAAATAAAATTAATACCATATGAGCAGGGTAGGCAATGTCTATAGTACCATATTAAACTGTAAAATTACTGTAAAAAAAGCATAATTTGCAGTTCAGATACAAGTTTTCACAAAAACAAAAAGATTTATAAATGATAAACTTTACATTTCAGCTTTTAAACCATTTTTAAGAAAATGGATGTGTCAAAAGTATTAATTATTAATTTAAACAATTAGTATGAATAAATTGCTATATAAATTAAATAACAAATTAGGGCTGTGTGATATTGACAAAAAATGATATCTCAATATTTTCTGAGATTTTATTGATAACTATAATTAGATGATATTTTGCTGAGTGTGTTATTGTGCTGATATCTTAAGGACTGCCGTGGACAGCTGACTCCTGAATTTTTTGATATTCTTCATATTCTGTGTGGTCAGTTCACAGCAGTGATGGAAATTAATCTTTTCCAATAAGTTTTATGGGCATTTTTAAGCCATTTTTTCTAAAAGTGTGCATCAACTTTTGAGTCAAATTCTTGCATTGGGGCTGTTACCAAGCAAATGAAATCAATATCAATAAAATTTATCTCTGCAATGCAGAGGAAACACAGAAGCTACATCTGGCATTTAGATGTATTTACACACTGTTTAATGCAGCTCTGAGGGACAACCTGCAGTTGCAAATGCATAAATAATGTTTTGATATTTTAAACATAAAACATTCAAAACTGATATTTGAAATTATTTAAAAAATGAAAAGATACTTTAAAAAAAGATACTTTAAAGTCGGCATGAAATCAAAATTTACAATTCTTGTTTTTAAATGTAATATTGTAGAGTTTATTATAAATGATATATTTGTGCACTTCATAATTTTTTTTAAAAATTAAATGTGCCCTTATAATCTTTAATGTTATCCTCCCCTCCCCCTCAAAACGACTCCTCTTCTCTTCTGGTCAGGAGCTATGGCTTGAGGGCGGAGCTATGACATCAGTGACATAGGGGTAAACGCTGGGATAAGCGATAAGGGAGGAGAGCTGAAGCAGCTGATGCTTCACTTTAGAGATCAATGCTGACAGGACATTAGGATATTATGACAACATGACTCTTTCGGACACGCAAACTATTTTTTTCGTGAATATGAGTTAAACTGGTGAAGGACACACTCAGTCAAGGCTGTCGCACACCGGACGAGAAGTGCAGCACCGCGTCGCGCCACGTCTTTACATTGTTTTGAGTCGTTGCTAGGAACAATGTGTTTGAATTTTAAAGACGCGACGCAGCGCGGCGCTTCTTGTCCGGTGTGCGACAGCCTTCAGTCTCTCTTGCTGTTTAGGCTTGTTTAGTGTCATTGTTATCCTCAATAAATAAATTTTAAAAAAGTTCTTGGGTGTTGGCGGTGAGTCCGGTGGAGAGAAATCCCCCACAACTGACTGTGCAAACTGGCATTCAAATCTGCCTCAATTTTGTTAGCAACGCCCAACTTCCAACCATCCAATCAACTCTTAAAGGACGAAATCAAGTCCCACCCTCTCATTTCAGATACTGTTTCACTCGGATATACATCACAGTACAGTAGAAAAGACGATCGCAACTTCCGTTTCATGGCGACTTTAAAGGTGCAATAGGTGATTGCCTTCAGAAAATTTTTTTGTTATGCTGGTTGAAATTCTCTTCACATCCCAATAGCAATCATTAAGTTAAGTGGTCTAAATGTATTTATCTGTATTTATATATTCTGTGGAAGGCGTAGGACCAAGAAATGTGCGTCCAATCAAAACGCTCGGTCCGAGCGTTTTAATTGGCTTTCTTACCTGCCTGTCAAATATGTATTAGCATACCTCTGCGCACCCTGTTCGCGCAGACCGATAAGTCATCAGCATGATCACGCACACTGTGCAGACAGACATCAACAACCAGATCTTCCTTCCTGGAATTGTAGTACTTTTACTAACTGTGCTATAAAGTTTTCTCACTGGTGAATGAAACATGATGTAGCTCAGCGGTTCCCAATTCCAGTCCTCGCGAAGTGAAGTTTACTTCACTTTGGAACATTCATTCACGGATTTGCGCTGCACAGCGTCTTCACACACAGACGAAACTTAATGTTACTAGAGAAGTGTGAAGTGTGACATAATATACCTCTGTAAATAAATACTATTTAAATTTACGTCTCGGACACTTTAATGTCCTTTGTATGGAACATATATGCTCACTTCGAACTGGAATCATGGCGGAATATCCGGTGATGTCCACTTCGCAGGGCACTTATGGTCGAATAGAACAAACGTCTGAAGTGATAAGAGATACATATGAAATGTGCAGAGCAGGGGGGCGCGAGGACTGGAATTACGAACCGCTGATGTAGCCTATTGTAGTAATGTTGTCTCTGTTATTCTGGTCTGTGAAAGTATGTGTGTTCAGGGGGCGGGGCTTTGGGCGGCGATTGCAGGGAGGGTGGGACGTTCGCTTTCAGTGCTATCAGGCTAAAGTTGGCATTTTCCAAGATCTCCTACTGCACCTTTAAATGTGAACTTTGAATTGGAACAGTACTTGGGCGACGACTGGTGACGTTCCACAAGTCCACAAGAACACAAGTACAGACAAGAACGCATATTGAGAAACGGCTCATATTTCCTGCTTTTGCTCTATTTCACAAACAAAAATCATTCCAAACAAAGCCACATCACTGTTTTGCATCTCTGAGCGACATGACGGTGTTTCGTTCCTGAATGAATCAACCGTTTAAATGATTCGGTTCAATCGCAATGACTCACTTATTAACAGTGACTTGCTGCCACCTACTGGCGGTTTTAATTTCACATGAGCCGTTTCTCAATATGCGTTCTTGTCTATAATTGTGTTCTTGTGGACTTGTGAAACACCATTAGTCGTCGCCCAAGTACCGTTCCAATTCAAAGTTCACATCTAGCCAAGTACAGTTCAAATCCCCGGATGTGTTCTTGCTCCGCCCCTTTCATCAAGGATACATCCAGAGGTGACTTGTGCGAACCTGAGGCAGCCAGGTATCCCAGAATGCATTTCGCACCAATCAGCGAGAGTTAATGGCGGAGGGGAAAACCCACATAATTTTCAAAATATTACTGTTATTGTGTCATGAAATGCCTTTCTAAGAGTATTTCAGGCGAGAATGTAGTTGTTTAAAACTCAAATCTGCGGTTTATTTATAAAGATAGCGCCTATTTGAAAATTTGCTTCGCCGATTTCGGAGACATGAGCTCCACGCGATCACCGGGCGCTCAGTGCTCATGTATCCGCATAGAGCAGCCTCACCTCGGCTAGTCCTTCTGACATTTGCCGCTGGCTCTGATGTCTCTGTAGTGGTTAAACATGAGGTAAAATTCGTTTTGGGTAAATCTAACAGGTAATCTTTGGTCTCATGAATCTATTATTTCTTCCAGGTCATATCGTTTTGGCTGAGCACAAAGTTATGTTTCATAAATTATTTATTTATTAATCGTAATACAGCGCTGACTTATTTGACTGAATTGCTTGCTTTTGTCTTTATTTCCCATTACTTATACTTTATACTTGTACTTTTATGGCTATTATTGTTCATTAAAACATTTAACAAAAAAGGCAGAGTTGTGCTTCATATTTCATTTTATTATACATACAGGCACATATTACCTAAACCACATATTAATATGTTTTATATTTTTTAAATAAAAAATGAATTATTTAATATAATAATAATATTTTGAAGAAAACGAAAAGGTAGGGGTGTTTGATATCATTTCGTTTTATTGTAATGCGTGTACGCGTTGCATGAACCACATTTTTGTGGCCATTAATATTTTAAATAATACAGAAAAGAGGCAATGCTGTTTGATATAATATTTCATTTCACTGTAATGTATGTACGTTCTCTGAACTACATTTTTGCGGCTATTAATGTGTTTAAATGATAACAAAAAGAGGCAGTGGTGTTTGATATCATATTTCATCGTATTGTAAATACATACAGTGAGGATAACCGTAGCCAAGGCGAGCTGTCTTACGTTATCAAGTACGCTGCTGTTCCATTTGCAGAAATACCGGACTTGCGTCCTCAGGAGTTCACACTCCCGAGTCGAACTTGCGAAGTTCGAACTACCAAGGACGCAAGTCCGAACTTTGCGTACTTGGTATTGAGAAACGTCCATGGTGTCTAAAACATAAGTCTCTTAATATTAACTTCTTGTTTATTGAACTGTTGTATAAAATCAGAATTACATTTGTAATCATGCTGACTTTTGGAGAAAAAAACGTCACTCTTCATGTGATATTAACTATATGAAATAATATGAATATATATATTTTCTGCCCCCATATCTTGAATTATGTGATAATTCTAAACGCAGACCATACACATCGCACACCCCTATACTGTTTAGATTTTTATAATGCATTGTCGTCCTATTGATCCACCAGTTCACATTTAAAGCTCTGCGTGTTTGCAGGGTAAAAACACGGGGCAATTTTCGCAGTGGTCTGAACTCTGAACAAAACAACAGGCTTATTGAAAATGCACATTCATTCTCTGCCAACAAGTGGAGCGTTTGGTAAAAATATATCCGTTTCCCCGGTAACGGCAGAACATAAAGCAGCCAGCACCGGACTTCGAATGTGCAGCGCTCATGTTTATTTAATGAAATCATAACCTTTTGAAGGTTAATCGTCACATTAAGCCATATCGCAATTCTGGTCTTTCCTTCCCCAAATTTAAGTCCTCATAATTAAGACTTTCTTGTACAATTTAAGACTTTTTAAGGCCTTAAATTTGATACAACTAAATTTAAGACTTTTTAAGACCCCGTGGAAACACTGTGAAATCTTTTCCAAGCTTACAGTGGCATTATTATCTTTCTATCCAGCCATGTACTGAAATGAAACACAAGGGCAGCAGGTTGTTTATTGGGTCATGTTGAACTTCCTCAATGGGATACATGAAAGCTAATCTTTAAACATTCAAATATATATTTCACAAATTTTTAGCCATAACAAGCACTTTCAATAAAGCTTTTAGTCATGTTATTTTTTCACAGAGGTTCCCAATGGTGATAACTTTGCGACTCAGGGGGTTACAAATCCACACAAGAGCTCACTGACTCTGCTGACGTACTGCCTCTTAAGCTTGTGCCATGCATTATTGAAGTCTTGCCTTTCTCTATATTTCACCTAGCTGTCACTCACTGAAGCAGCAATAATCAAATGAAATGTTGAATGAGGTTTAAAGGTTGGTATCCAAAAAGAAAGAAGCATGGGACTTTATTATAAACTAAAGCCAAGCAATGAATAATGTTAATCAATAAGTGAAAGATCTGACTAATATGAGTGTGGTTCCTTTTATTCAGAAAACTATTCCAGCGACTTCATTTTGCCTGTATAGAACATTGTGTGGTTGTCAATGGCCCATATGTTGGGTGGTCACCTACATGCTAATATAATATACCTGAGGACTACTGTCACAGTAGCTCTAATTGGTGCCACCACAACAGACAGGAAAGCACAGGAGCTGGGAAAAGTGCTGAGGCTGGGTACAGCATGGCCTTAGACAGCAGCGTGGCAGCCGGTGGTGATAAAAATCATCAGCTTAAAATGCTGTCTTTGCCTTGGCTTGTGTGGATATCTGAAACTGGATCTCTGTTCAAATTGGAATGACTCAGATTTCACAGACCTGTGCTAAAATTGCTTAGTTAAACAATGATATTTTCATTTGGGTCAAGCAAAGCTTGAGTTCTCCAAATTGTGGTGGCTCTCAATTTTGAAAGTCTTTCTAATGTTTACTGCAAATTTGCAATGCTAAAAGACAGGACACATATTAAAGACCGGGTGATTCTCCAATTCGGTCCCCTGCATTGATTTTATAGAAAAAAAAAGATATTTTAAACATTCTAATTTTAAAGGATATTTTATATTAGCTTTAAATATTTAATTATATATTTTTTAAGGATATATTATAATGAATAATATTTCTGTCTATTAATACTATATACTTTGAGAACCATTGCATTTTTAAGATATATACATATAATAATAAGAAAAAATAGGTCACAGTGATGGTTGGAATCACATGGATGATCAGAAAGTAGCTTTCTTTAGTGTCACAACCAAAGTGGTCAGAATCTGATCATATCTTTTTAATGAAGTCAAGAATTCAAGTAAATGTGGCCCTAAATGACGAATCACCCATAGACATTAAATATGCAGGATGCACACATTCGGTACATAAAACTAAAGCACCAGCTTGTGCACCACCTGTTTTAATTGTCCTTATATGCATCCACACATTTAACATCACCTCATTGCCTCCCCGTGCCCAGCAGATGGTACGTAAAGTGGTGCCAGTCTGGACCCTGAAGGCCACGGCCATGTATCAAACTCACAAGAGAAAGTGTGTGAGGGTGAGAGACCTGAGAAGACAAAAAGCCTCATGTGGACCCACTAGCCCTCCTGTAACTGAAATATCAACATGATAGTCTGTGAGTGTTGACAGCCCGCCAAGATGAAATGTCCTGTAATAGCTTGGCTCACTTCACAGAGGACGATGATATGCTTGTCCTTTTTGAAGAGGAAACAGGCTGAAATTTGGTGACCTTTAAAAGGCTGACAAAAGGAGCATTCTTTGAACATTTTAATTCAGGGAATAAAATTGTAAACACTGATATATATCAATCCCAATTTTGATATGCACAGTATATTGGTACCATATCAGTTATCGGCTGACATTACAATGTATATCAAGTACTGCTGTCATATAAGTGCTGGATATTTAACTGTGAATACTTATGTCCCCTATTTTATATTTTGATTCTGCCTTATCTAATGCTCAATTAAAGTTAATCTAAATGTAACCTTTAGTAAATATTAAAATATTTTTAATACTGTACATTATAATTTTATGATGCCTAAATTCATTGTATGGCTGATTTTAGATTTTGTTAGTTCATTTAGATAAAACAGAATATAATTTTAATATTAGCCTTTTATCGGTTATCACAGTAAAAATAAATTATCAGCTTATTTTATGATATGGAAATTATTATACTTAAAAAGTCTGGGTTTGGTAAGATTTTTTAAATGGTGTTAAAAGAAATCTCACCAAGGCTGCATTTATTTGATCAAAAATACAGTAACAGTAATGTTGTGAAATATTATAATTTAAAATAACTTTTATATTTTAATGTTTCCTATTTTACCCTAAACGTTATATATATATATATATATATATATATATATATATATTAAAATGTAATTTATTCATTCATTTTAATTTATTATTTGTAATTTATATATAAATCTGAATTTTAGGATCCATTACTCCTACAAATTCACATGAAGAGTCACAAGATCTTACATGATGTTTATATACATAATGTTTTTGTGAAAACCATGATATATTTTTTCTTTGATGAATATAAAGTTCAAAAGAAATATTTTAACAGAATTTTTTTATATTATAAATACATAATAAATGTCTTTACTGTCACTTTAGATCAATTTTGTCCTCCCTGTGTCCTTGCTGGAGTATTAATTAAAAGTAATTAAGTAATTAATTAAAAGTATTAATTTCTTTAAAAAAAAAACACAACTTTTGAACAGCATATAATCTTGTGCAATTCATTTTCAATCAATTCACAGCCCTTAATTTTAACAGTAATATCATTTTAATAATCCAGCTGACTGTATTCTTTTGACTGAAACAAATGTTACTGATCTCATAGTGAAGAGACTGCTTAGAACTCGCTCTGTTACACATTTACTGTGATAAGACCCATTAAACCATAACAGGGGGCCGTGGATGGCCGTACCGAGGGAGAGACTGCAATTACGATGCCCAGTGACTTCAATTGGTGCATGGCATGTTCTCACTGACAGATACAGCATCTGCAGCAGCAACGCCTGGAGGAGAACAATGATCACTTTATGTCCCAGAAGTGCTCATTGCAGGACACAAAACAGAAGCTCATCTGTACTTGAGCACTTCACAGTAGAGATCACAGAACTTAGAAAGTCCCCACTCTTCCTCATTTGTCACCTCCGCCCTCAAACACAGGCTCATACATTCTCTCAAATGGCCATATCTCAACAAGACCCCCATAACTCAACAGATGTGGAGGTCCTTGACCTTTATCACCCTCTGACAAAGACATCTGACCTTATGGTCTCTGACCTTCCCAGTAAACTAACCCTCTCTGCTTGATCAGACATTTTTATTAGCACTCCCAGTGAATGGTTGAACTGCTGAAGGCACTCACGACCTGGATGTGTGCCGATCAGGGTTAAGTAAGTACATGCTCTCATGGCTGAATAAGTCTTTCAAATATATGTGACGCTTCAGTTCAGATTCACTTGGCTTCAGTTAAAACTTCCCTTCAGTAAGCACATCATCCTGACGGCCTGAGTTCATGGCTTTAGTGCTCTCCACAGGATCATTTTTCAGCAGCTGGACAGGAGTGTACTTCCAGCTCCCATACTAATCTAATTTCATCTCACATTTACATAGATTCACACAGCGTTATGGATGCATCTCATTCTCACTTCGTCCATGATCATGAGAGGATTACTGGGTCACTTTAGTTTTCTAGAAGTGTCTTTTAGCTACCATTTATACTGAAATGTGAATATGGAAAGAAGCATTAAATAATGATATTGTAAAATGATATTTAAAGCAAAAGTGTGCAATTAATTAAATGTTAAAATGGAAAAGTGTTCTTGAAGCTTGTTTGAAAACCTATTTGAGTAAAACCAGTTTAATTAGAAGCTATTATTTGAAATACATTTTAAGGTTATTTGACAAAACATATTATTTTGAGCCAAGATAAGTCCTTCAAACAATCGTATTTACTCACTTCACAACATGAACAAATTAATCATGTGGACTAGCTACAAGTTTGTCCGCTGCACAGATGCAGAAATAGGTTTATTGATCGGAGCTGAATCACAGGTCCTAACCTTGACATTCCTGTATCAAAGCAGCATAGAAAGAAACCATAATGTTTTGAGGCAAGAATCTGTCTCATTTCCTTCGAGCTCTTGGGAGTGAACATCATGCAGTATAGCAACAGATATGATGGAGACCACTGTTTAAAGCCTACAAGTAGAGCCTGACTATTAAAGCGTAAACAGTAAGTGGTTGATTTAAGGACCAATTACTTAGCTAAAGGAGTGTGTCCACATGCCCAAACAGAAATTCAGTTGGCAAATGTTCTGCATTTATATAATAGCTAGGATTTTGATGGTATTTTTTTTACCATTTCCTATATTAAAAATGGTACATAATGAAGAGAGTGAGGAGGATGACTGATGAATTTGTATAGAAAACAACAACAATAATAATAATAATAATAATAATAATAATGAGTACCCTGTCTATTTGAGTAGACAAAATACAATAACATTTTGTGTATTACCATATTTGACATATGGTTTAATATTTATTTTTTTAATATTTAACTTTCAATTAAAAGTCAAACGTTTGGTGGCAGTAAGATTCTTCTTCTTCTTCTTCTTCTTCTTCTTTTTTTTTTTTAACAAAATGAATACTTTTATTTAGCAATGATCCAATTAATTGATCAAAAGTGACAGCAAAGACATATAGTTTAACCAGACTGTTATTTCAAATAAATGCTGGAGAATCCTGAAAAAGGGGTATCATTTCCACAAAAATATTAAGGACTATTAAGGAGCACAACTGTTTTCAACAATGATAATAATAATAAATGTTTCTTTAGCATCAAATCAGCATATTAGAATAATTTCTGAAGGATCATGTGACACAAAAGATTGGAATAATGCCTGCTGAAAATTCGGTTTTGCCATCACAAGAATAAATTACATTTTAAAATGTATTAAAATAGGAATTATTTTAAATTGCAATAATATTTCAATACTTTGAAATCTTTGATCACATAAATTCAGCCTTGCTGCGCATAAGAGACTTCTTTAAAAAAAAACAAAAAACTATACATTTGAACAGGATAGTGAATATATTGCTTACCATGGTTACCATGGAAGTTGGGCTATTTTTGTGTCAATATGGAATGAATATATGCCCCACATGGACAACACCCGTCAAAAAAGATCTGGACCGCTAGTCCTACCCAGTCGCTCACCCTCATCTGCTTCTGAAAGCATGGGGATCTCGTGAATGTTTTATGAGGCTGGTGGATATAGCACACGCCCTCATTCCAGTAGATTGTGAAGCTATATTTACATGAATTATTTTATAAAAAATTCTAGGTCATAAGTCTGCCATAATCAGAGTCTGCCAGAATCAGCAGCATCATGTCCAAGAGCTGCTTGCGTACTACTGTTTTTTTCTTTCTCAGTCTCTCACCGTTTCACATTTTTGGTTCTAGCTGCACCTGAGCACACTGATGGGGCTGCTGCAGGCCAGCATTAGCAGTCTGTGGTGTACTTTTCCACAGTGCTTCACTGAGCTTTAATTTGCTGCCGCTGCTCGGTCTGTCACTATCAGGTTTAACCCTTGGCCACGGCTGTCCCCAGCCTCCAAAATGCCGAAATGCTCTCTCTCACTACAACTGTCACCAATAAACCTGAGTCACTGACCATTTATAAACTACCTTTATTACTTTGCACAAATTACCTTGCCAGTTTTCTAAATGTGGTTGGGCTAAAATCAAAAATCATTTTTTTGGTGAAAAAATGGTCAAGTTCAGTTTCTGGTCATCTAACTTCTAAACAATACATCTGGTGATTTAGAGGCAGGAAGAGATTAAAGAGCTCAACGTGCCTACAAAGAATGCACGGAAAACAGAGTAGAGACTGATCACAAAACTCAAAGGGAAACACTGAAATGCACAGTGCAAAACGCACAGTGAAAAACATTCAGTCACTTTAATGGAGAAATGCCTAAAATGTTTCAGTTGCTTCTCCGTAACAAGACAGCTTTTATTAAGTCCGACAGATTCAACTGATAAGAACAGAATAAAAGCCCGTCAAATGAGGCGAGAATTTCGTGCCACAGGGCTGAGTCACAGAACAAGGCGGTTAGTATTGGGGCATACTGACCTTGGTGAGTTTTTGTGTATGATCAGAATTTATGAACTGTTCAGACTCGGGTCTGCATTCTTTATAACATGTTGCTGAAGATGACTTAATTGAAAATGCCTTTATTGTTATGCTTTAAATTAATATTTCAACTTACGGAATAATGTTTCAAGGCTAGTACATGTACATCTCTGTAGAGGATATTTCTATTTAAACGCGTTGCTTCTTTAAAGGGTTATTTTTAAAGTAAATTTCACTTCCTTTAAAACTTTTGGTTACAATTTTTAAGAAAGAAAAACTATTTATATGGGGTAAGTTGTCACTTTGGAAGCTGCCATTAAATAGGATTTTCATCCAAATTAAACAATTATGAACAATTTATATAAAATAATACAAAAGATGTTTTAGCCAATTAATATCGTAATAAATAAATGGTACACTTTATGACATTTAGATTAAACTACGTGTGACAGCTTACATTAGGTGTTTGAAACCAACAAACAAAACAACTGCTAGAGAAAACACACATTTGTCAAAATCTACATTTGACTCTAAACTTCCTAGTGTGACAACTAGCCCCGGTCTCCTTTACATGTGAGTAGTAGGTCATACTCTTTAATGCAATATAAGCGTTACAATGTTATGCAGTGTTAACTGCCCCGGGTCTCTCCTATAACAGCACTTCTGGTATATAGCAGACTTCTCAAAGAGTCATTTATGTTTGTCTTTGGCCAGTAGTTTGCACAGGTGTTTAAAGTAAGACTCGTGCCTGAGGGTCAATGAGGGTCGTCACTCCCGTGTAAACAATACGCCGTTATAGCCGTTCACACCAGTCCGCCCCATTATTTCATAACGTGTTTATTTCATACAGGCCTTCTAATAACTACACAATGTGCCACAGTTAACAGAATATTATTTCGCTAGACTGTATTGCGCAATCCCTTTCTAATAGATTATTATGGGACGCTTCAGTTCTCAAAGCAGAATATAAACACAGCGGGTGTCGTCCTAAATACTACCACAAAACAGCCAAATAGCGAATTAAATGCAAGATGAATGAAATTGTTAAGTGAAGCATTACGTTTTGGATGATAAAGGTTTAAAAGCGCTTTCTTACCTTTGTAAAAAGCTTTGAATGAGGACGTGCTCGCGTCTCTCTGCCTCCTCCAGTGACGCTGCTTGCACCGCGCGCTGCGTCAATAACGGCCACTGGCCTTTTCTAATGTAACGAGATTTTTTCTCTCTCTTAAAGCAACTGCAGCCCCCGTCGCAATAAGGATGTTGTCGTCTGCACGACACGATCTCTCTTCCTCACTCTGTCTCTATCTTCCTTCCATAATAGCTTAAATCATTCCCCTCCTCCCTCCTCTCACTCTCTCTCTCTCTCTCTCTCACAGTCTCTCTCTACCTTCCTCCCTTCCCTCTCACTCTACATTTGATTCAAATGAGGGAATACGATTAATGCAACATAAGTAAATGAAGCTCTTTTTTTCTTTAATACGCAGTGAATGTACACAAAGAAAGTAGAAAGTGTCTACCCTTCCCCCACAAAAATACACTAACACACCCCTTCACACCTCTAATGAAACCCCAATGGCACAATATGCACATCCTCACATCTCAAGGAAACCACACCGTCTGTGTTCAGATTGTTATTCCCGCCACCAGTGATTCATAAAGACTCAGAATAATGTCTGAATAATATTACACAACGCTGCTGCATACAAATACGTTTCTCTCTGAAAGTAGAATGTATGGTAAACCACAGAAAAGCCAGTCATGTTATTCTAAAGGACTAAAATTAAATTTGTTTCTTCCTGTAGGATTTTTAGAGAACAATGTAAGCATGTAAATCCACCCCTAAATCTGTCACTGGGGTGTAAGCAGGTTGTACAAAAATGGAAGAGTGAGAATACTAACAATTCATATTAAGATATGGTCACATTAACAAAATTTTCCCAAAATTTTGCAGACAAAAGAGGTCCATTGTCCATTCTCTGTTGGTCAACATGGCAAATTCGAATGGCCGACCGAACCCGTTGTGAAATCTGTGCATGGAAATATTTCACCCTCTCAAACAGTAAATTGTGCAGATTCCACCAATTTACCAAAAAACATTAAATAGTAACAAAATGACACTGTTGGTCACAATTAAGTCAAGAACTAATGGGCACCTGCTTCTCAGAAGTTGTATGTATCAGTGTATCAGAAAAGATCTCAACAGTGTCTTTGCGATGAAAATCAAGATATCTCAAAATTAAGACCAAATGATCTTTTAATATTATAGCTCTAAACTTTCACCGTGTGTGAAAATTTATCTCATATGTGTATATATTTATTCCTCTCTAGGAATTAAAGGAGAAACATTTGAAATAAATGTTATACTTTGTTGAACTAAATTAAGGATCATAAGCAATAAAAGAACATCCAAGCAATACAATTTTTCTTTGGGTTTTTCTTAACCTTTTTGTTGGAAGTGCCTCTGGTCTACACCTCACTCCCAATTTCTCTCAACACGGACAGGAGAGGTGTTAGTGAATAAATAGGAAAACAAAGTAACTTGCATTACTCATTTGAAAAATTAACTCAGATATTTTCTTGTAAATTTAAAAGTAATGCATTATGTTACTAGTTACTTGAAAAAAGCAATCTGATTATGTAACTCGTGTTACTTGTAATGCGTTATCCCCAACACTGCTTGTAGTCAAGGGAGATCTATATAGGAAAAGATATATAATAGGTTGGAAAAGTTAGTGACTCCGAGAGAGTCACTAACTTTTTGGCCTAATAAATCTACTCAAAACTTAAGACAGAAAACTTAGACTATCACTCATTTTATTAAATGCCAAGAGATATTTTCTTCAGAATAGAGCGATGATACACAGCATAGAGATATGTCGTCCAATTTCTTCTTTTTTAATAATTGGTTTTGAAAAATTGGACACTGGAACACAAATATACAGACATAATATGATTAAGAATACTAGTTTCAGGCAAAAGTTGCCCAAGGGCCTAATCCAGTAATAAACTAATCTTGAAATTGAAGTTTGTATGCCCATGCGAAGGAGAGGGAAAATACAAAATGCAGTGACACAGATGAAGACAAAGAGATTTGTTAATTGATTGTGTTGTCTCAGCATGAAGTCATGAAAGGAGAGATTAAATAGCTGTCAGGCTATGGCAAATGATGCTGGAACATGATGGTTTTAAATGAATTTATTCTACTAGATTCCAGGAAGTTCCAGACTCCTCATTCTCCCCTGGCTCTCTTGTACACAGACAAGAGGATGTGATCATTTTTCAGTGCCCTTGTCCCCAGAGACTGACACTGCCCGTCTAAGCCGGACCTCACCAGGCCGATACTAAGAGCCTGGACCCTGATTGACTGTGCGCGCCAGTCCCTGCTGTCGTATTAATTTTCATTTTGACTGCTGGAGCCTCTACAAATCTCATCAATACTGTCACGGACTGTGGCGGCGTGCATGTGATTCAGGCACTGCGCCTGCCTGATGTGATACGTACTCTGATTCTCTTTGTTCAGGCCATGTAATGAATAGCTATTGATGTCAGAAGAAAACCTGTCACTCAGTGTATGTTTACGTGTTGCTGAAAGAACAGAAAAGGCAGAGATCTTTATGGCCCTTTGCCAAAATAAAACTTAGACTAAATCCTGTCTTAAACCCACATAAAAAAAAAAAGTATACTTTTGACCAATATGGTTGAAACTGCATTTTATTAAATCACAAAAATTATATACATTTTTTTTTATTGATATCACATCATTGGCTGAATAATAATTGTATTTTTTTTTTTTGGCTACATTTGGTGCATAACAGATTGAATGAACCACGGTTGACATATACACCTGCAATTGCACTGAAAATTTCTGCTTTTCCATCCAAGGCAAGAGTCGTATCCATCTGCAACAAACAAAAACCACCTTACAAACTTTTAGTCAGCTACATGAATTGAATAATATGCTGATTGTGTTTCTGTCTGATCATTCCAGGCTTACTGTATCAGCTGGCTCCAAACCCTCTGTAGGCGAGCCGAGCTCCATCTGTTGCTTTCAGAAGGATCAATAGTTGTGATTTCTAATGATGTCTAAAAGCTCTGGGTAACTTGAGCATTCTGCCCAAGGCCCCACTGCTTGCCTTCACCTGCCACTGAAGAACAACCCTTGTGCCCATGCAGAGGTCACCCAATATAGACTGATTAAATGCTCAGTTCTGATTGTGTATTGCTAATATGGGAGATTAGAGAGTCATTCCTAGTAGTACATTTTCACATCCACATCATGTATATCTTAATACATGGCTTAAATATTAAATGCAGTTTTTTAAAATATAATTTCAGTATCACAATAGGGTTATCAATTTAAAAATTTCTTATTTTTAAATAATTTCCCCAAGTATTAACTCCTTATATGCAAATTGGCCATTTTAAATATATGTAAAATTAAAATATATATAAAATAAAATGTAAATATGAAATACTCCTTAAATTACATAGCATTTTCATTTTGCATTTTGCATAGCACTGTCTGAGAGCCTGAATGTTTGAATGGCTCAGATCTATAGCCATGAAATTCAACACAGAGAATAGAAATTTCCAGATCTGCCTTTTCCTTTGTCAGTTCAAATTCATGAATACAGTATTGAAACAAGAAAAAGATCACATCACATTGCCTATATTAAACAGATATTGCCAGACATACACATATTCCTGCATGCATGAATGAATGAATGCATGCAATAAACAGAAAAAAAAAACTTGATAACAAGTGTTCCATCCTCTGTCCAATCAATGGAGCCCTTTTCATTTTGTTTCCCTTTCCTCATCTCCAGGCAAAAGGGACAATTAGCATTTAGATAGGAAGTACTCTCATATAACCCAGACATTGGATGGCTGGCCTTTTCTCGAAAACTCTTCATACCCTGGGGAGACAGAATCAGTGGAAAGAGCCTAAAGCAGCACTGCCACTCTTACCTGAAGGTTGGCACCTGGACACAATCCTCTAGGGGCTGTCTGTCATATCTCTTAAATGGGCTTCATGGCCCCCAGCTGTATGCTGTATGTACATATGTGTGTGTGTGTGTGTGTGTGTGTGTGTGTGTGTGTGTGTATGACTTGAGCAGAGACAGACTGAGCTGATCAGAGGTCCTGCTGGGCTCTGCCTGTCAGCCTGCAACAGTCTGTAAACACATTCCCAGAGCAGCTAGACATGTACACCAAAAAATATGGTTCATTAGTCATACTTAGAGTATCAATGGAGAGAGGCAGATTTTTTTCTATTTATTATGTTTTTTTAATTAAGATAAAATATATATATATATATATATATATATATATATATTTCATTTAAATGTTATTTTATACATTTGACAAATTTATATTATTTTACTGTTTATATTATTTATTTGATATATTATATATATATAGTAATAACAATACTATAAGTTAATAAATTGAATATAATATATATATATATATATGAAATTATATCAGATAATATGTAATATAAATATAAACTACACACGCATGAAAATCAGAAAAAAAACAGCTGTATACTTTCTAAGCAATGAACTACAATCCAGTAAAGCACTGCAAATGTCTTCATAAAATAAAAACCGCTTTACAAAATAAAACTATTAATTTTGTAGTCATTGCCTATAGGTAGCCATATATTTTTATTCTGGCTAAAAATTATTTAGTAAAAAAAAGAGAGTGTATAGAGATTGACGTGATTGTCATATGCAATGCGATCCACTGATTGGTGGATCTTTGTCTTCAGAATTAATGTTTATAGGTGTTCACCTGGAATTTAACTATTAAATACAATTTCTATTTTAAACTATGATGACTGATGGCTTCAACAGAATCATACACCATTGATTAATAATAACTTTAAAGCTCATGGCAGGTCTGTCTTTAAATGTTTATAGCATAGTAAATAGGTTTCTGCGCTGAAATATTGCACACAAAACTATTTACTGTATTCCAAACACAATTTAACTGTGCTGTTGAGATATTTAGGCTTCAATAAGACATAAATATGTCTGACATGAATCCACCAGTGATCACCAGTTGGCATTTGTACCACTAGCTCTTGAATTGTACACCGCGCTCTATTTCTTCAACACAGCATCATCCTCACAGCAAACATCCGAGGGGAGTGGGCAAGCTTGCCAACGAAGAGCTGTTTATCCCTGCCACCCTGGGACAACAGGAAAACGAAAAACATAAAGCTCAGAGCAGTTTCAGCATCTTTATCTTTAGAAAGTGTCAGGCCAGGCTGCCTGCTATAGAGCAGCAAATCCCTAGACTGGGAATTGAGGATGTGCGGCGGCAGTCGTAATGCCATCTGCCCGCGGGGCATGTTGTGACGTCTCGCCGGGGCGCTGCCAGTGTGGAGCACGTGATGTGACGCGGACTCAGCACACACCTGCGTTAAAACAGCTGGGACGTACAGCAAAAATAAGACGAGACAAAAAAAGAAAGAGTCTGGGTTTTTGGCCTCCACTTCAGAGTGTGTTAGCACAAGAGATGCACATGTGCTACTCTAATGCATTAAAATTGATAAGTCATTGTTCAGAGTGTCTTGCATGAAGTTGTAGGATTTTGCGTTTAGAAGATTTAATATGTCCCAGTAAAAAAAGAAGATCTTTGAGTGAACGATCCATTTGAGATGAATAGGCCTATTCCCAGAGTGGAATTCAACAAAAACTTTTTGTTTGACAAATTTTAAAATCATACTAATTGAATTTAAATCAAATAAGCTGTTTTAAGAAACCAAAGTTAGATCTAAAAATAATTTAATGTGCTCATTCATTTTATTGACATGGCTGTGAATTTTCTTCTTCTACTACTACTACTACTACTACTACTACTACTACTACTACTACTAATAATAAGCAGCAGAAGACTATATAATGAAATTTTCTTAGAATATATACATGCATTCTGTTCAGTTTTGCTCATGTCAATTACAGTGTCAGCTTAATATTTTTTTATGTTTTACTTTGAATTGTATATAATAACAATTATAATAAAATGATAAAATAAAATGATAATAATATGATTTACATCAATTCTGTGAAAAGTAGTGTTTATAGAATTTACATAATTAATTATTTAATATAATATGATTATTATTGTGTTTAAATATTGTGGTTTATTTCATTAACCATATATATATATATATATATATATGTGTGTGTGTGTGTGTGTGTGTGTGTATATATACATATATATATGGTTAATGAAATAATAATTTAAATTACACACATATATATAATTATATATATATATATAAACCAAAGTTATATTCGACTCTGCTTTGAAACACATTAAACTCCAACACTTGACTTTCTTCATTTTAGCACTGGCTCCAGGAAACACAATGGGCTATAATCAAAATCTTTTGTAGAGAAATGTGTGTTCATACTGAGCTCTAGATGGATTACAAAATTAGCCATGCAAACAAAATTAATCTTTGTCATTTGAAGCAGCATGTGCAGATGGTTGCATATGTAATTTGAGTCTGATTAATTCTTCAGTCCTGTTGTGCGTATTGAAAATGTAATAAAATTCTGACATGAACAGGATGACAGTTCAGTGACGGCCACAAGAGGAGCGGACCCACAACAGATGAGCCACCCGGACCCTAAACAGACCACACCCCTCGGCTCTTATCACAGTGGATGAATCTCATGGGACACGACCCATTAAACCCCATTATCTAGATAGAGAGAATATGAGAGAGCAGGACCATTGATCCGTCAAAGGAAGGGGGGAGGAGAGATGGCTATCATCTCTTGTCTGCTGGCTGATCTTCCTGGGGAGGCTGACATTTTTGGAGGTCCTCAGAAGTCTGGAGGTGACACCGCTTTGTCATAAGACAGCTGCTTTGTGTCAGGCTTGGCCAAAACCTTGGCGCATCGACCATTTCCCAAATTAACATCGACCTTAACCGGGCCAGACGCCCTTTTCCTGATCTCAACCACTAAAGAGAAGACTTTTAATTGTAGAATGAAATGAAGTTCCTTTCAGCATGATGCCATGCGAGGAGCTCTCCAGATGAAAGTGATGCGCAAGCTCTATGAACTGTGTATCCGGAGGAGAGACGTGGCTCAGATGCTGAGATAAAAGAATCCCTCTGCGTGACGATTAGCGAGATTGACAGAACTGCAGAATGCACTTGCTTTCCATGCGCATTACTTCAATTCACTTGTCTTTACAGCTACACGTTAGAAAAAGTAAAGCTGGAGAATGAGTTAAGGCCTGTCCACACCAGTGAACGATATTGTCTATTTATTCTAAGAGCACGCTCGGCTGCTGCTTTAAATTCTCTAGCTCGTTATAGCAGGATCGATTCTGATTGGCTGTCAATGATTTTATCGTTCATTAGCTGGAATAAAATCGTTCAGAAAGTGATTCCAACAATATAGTTTCTCTGTGCCTTTATCATTATAGCTGTGGTGTGGACTCTGCTATTCTTTAATACTGAAAATTATTTTTAGAACTATAAGTTTATCATTATCTTTATAGTTATCGTCCTTGGTGTGAACAGGGATTTAGCCTGCAATTTTTCCTTTATTATTGTACTTTATTACTGTACTTTATTATTGTATTTTGCTATATATTATTGTATTTTGCTTAATAACGGTAATATTCTTTGAAAGAAATGAATACTGTATTCAGCAAGAATGCTTTAAATTGATCAAGTGTCAGTAAAGACATTTATAACATGACAAAAAAATTCTAATAAACGCTGTTCTTTTCAACTTTGTGTTCATCAAAGAATCCTGACAAAAATCACCAAACCAACTTGCCTTTATGTCTTACTATCTTCAGATACTTATGGTGACCCAGTAGTGCACAACACAACAAAATCTCCACAACACAACGGAAACAAGCCGCAACACAATGGAAACAAGTCGCAATACGACAAAATCTCTACAACACAAAGGAAACAAGCCGCAAAACAACGAAATTAGCACAACACAATAGAAACAAGCCGCAACACAATGGAAACAAGTCGCAACACGACTAAATCTCTACAACACAAAGGAAACAAGCCGCAACACAACGAAATTAGCACAACACAATAGAAACAAGTCGCAACACAATGGAAACAAGTCGCAACACAACGAAATTAGCACAACACAATGGAAACAACCCACAACACAACGAAATTAGCACAACACAATAGAAACAAGCCGCAACACAATGGAAACAAGTCGCAACACAACCAAATCTCTACAACACAAAGGAAACAAGCCGCAACACAATAGAAACAAGCCGCAACACAAAGGAAACAACCCACAACACAACGAAATTAGCACATCACAACGGAAACAAGCCACGACACAACAGAATTATCGCAACACAACAGAAACAAGACACAACACAATGAAATTAGCACAACACAACAAAATTAGTCCTATGTGTTGTGTCGTGGTGATTTCGTTGTGTTGTGCACTACTGGGCCACCATAGATACTTCCTGATAAAGCAGAACTTTAATATTTCAGATGCACCGTACTTCATTGCTCTTCTAAAATTGTTAAAGTGAACGATTACCCAATTTGTGTCACCTACATTTTGTTATTGTCTATAAAAATAATTTACTGATAATAATTAAAAGAATTTAATGTGAAACAGGTAGAATAAATGAACCCAATTATCTGCTGACTTAGAAAACAGCAGATGACAGCAGAAGTAATGAAATGCATATTTAAAAGATTAATATCTCTGACTTTGAGGACCTCTAATGAATTATTAATAGCATATGTATTTATTTTAGACCCCCTTCTCTTCAGTGGGGTGATTAGTTACTCTTCATTTCTTCATGCTCAGTGGCGATGGCACCCATGGCACCACACTGTCAAGAATGGAAAGAGTGAAGAACGGGGGAGGGAGGTGTGTCTCGGTGACATGTGAGCTAATTGACTTCCAGTGGCATCCACCCATTGTGCCAGCTGGGACTGTTCAGTCTGATCTGCTTTCATTTGACCTCAGGGAGCACAAACCCCCATCCTCCTTTGGACGGACTGACAGAAGGATGGAAAACATCTTTCTGTCACACCTTTCCACTGCGCATGGCATTAGCTTTATATTGGTCTGCTGTTCTGGTCAGATGCTGTAAGTGACATTAATTATTGAGAGCTTGATGAGTGATGGAAGCTGTAGCTTTTAAGCACAGAGTGCTGCCTGACGTTCAGACCAGGCCCGTTTGACAAATGAACGGTAATAAGATTACTCGCGGCTGCATTTTGTTTTTCCTCCTTGATTAATGATCAGTGGGTGACAAATGTTACATGTCCCTGATTAATGTTGAAAGGTAGAAAGACACATTTGTCACACCACTGGAATCTCTGGCAGTTTCTTAATTTCTTTATTTATTCTTCTTTGTTTGTATACATGAAGGTGGAAAACAATATGATTCAATGGTGTAAGTAAGAAGTATTAAGCAGAAAATTATTAGAAATGCAATCTTTGTTGTATTTTTGTAAATATTAAAAAACACCATCAAATTGAAAGTATTTCCTTTACACTTTTAATACACTTGAATGTACATAAAAGTTTTCAATAATGTCTTTCAAGATGTGAATATTTGTTTATTTGAATCATGCATATTAATGAATGTGATAAATATGCTTTGGAGCTACTCCATTTTACCTGAACTAGTTTGGGTTTTCAAAGAAGGGTAAGCATATAAAAAAATAAAATAAAATTATATATATATATATATATATATATATATATACACACACACACATACACACACATTCATTTTTTAAATATGATTAATAATATAATATAAAAAATAAAAGGATTTTTGTCTGTGTAAAATGCATATTTAATGTATTTTTAGATCTGGTACAAAAGATGACTGTGATGTCATATATCCAATACATATATGGGTCAATCTAAAGTGACACTGTGTTTGCTGTATGTCATACAAACACAATAAACACACACAAAAGCAGGCATTTCATTTAGTGGACAGAGAATGACTGATTGCATATGGTGCACTCAGAGAGATTGAATCTGGAACAGATGTCACCTGACAGACAACTGTATGTCCATCAGCCAGGATCAATATTGGTCATGTATTTGAGAGGGACAGAAGGAAAGAGTTGGAGAACAAGGCAAGTTCTATTATAGACAACACAAACCAGACACAGCAACTACCACCAACAGGCCAATTGTTTTTCTGCGATACTGAAAAAAAGCTATATTAGCTCCACAGAGTGACTCTTACCTCATTTCTGTTATCTGTCACCCTTATTAGAAGAGATGGCACAACTTTTCCATATGCATTTAAATAGTCAGTCATTTGGGCAGTTAAGCTGATCCGCAGTGATGTGATCAGAGTAAGAGGGGCTTTAAATGATGACTAGCACTTATGATGTGTTGTTTGGAGTGTATATGTTTCAGATTCTGATCACATGGCAAGCAACTACTGAAGGATTCAAATATTTAGATAAAACATGAAATTTCAAATAATAAATAAAACAATAATAAAAATATATATAAAATATAAATTTTCAAAATGCAAATTGTGTTAATAAATGGTTCATTATTTTTATACAACATATGGGTGAATTCAGATAAATTGGACTCATCTGTGACAGTGAAAAAGTAGCCCAATTCACCCTATTCATTTAAAAAGATTAAACATTTAACTGCTCAAAATAGTGGAATTCCTTATTTACAGTACTGTTTTTTTTTTTAGATTTTTAAAAAAAATGTTTTTGTCTTTTATGCTCACAAAGGCTACATTTATTTGTTTAAAAATACAGTAAAACAGGAATATTGTGAAATATTATTACAATGTAAAATAATGGTTTATATATCTATTTTATGTTATATTGCAAATATATTTTCATTTTTTTTAAATATAGGCAACGCTTAATTTTCAGCATCATTACTCCAGTCTTCAGTGTCACATGATCCTTCAGAAATCAATTCTAATTATCTGATTTGGTGATCAAGAAACATTATTATTATTATTATTACTATTATTATTAATAATGTTGAAAACAGTTGTTCTTTATGAAAACCGTGATAATATTTTTTCTCGATTCTTTGATGAAAAGAAAGTTTAACAGAACACCATTTATTTGAAATACAAATTATTTGTAACATTATAAATGTCTTTACTACCACTTTTGATAAATTTAATGCATCCTTGCTAAATAAAAGTATTAATGTCTTATAAACAAACAAACAAATAAATAAACCTACTGATCCCAAACATTTGAACAATTGTGTACATATTTTTTAATTATTGGTTTAATATTTCAATTTTGAAAATTTCAATTTTGATGAAACAAGCAGTACTCTTTTTCTGATGTGTCAAAACTCAACTTTTATTAAAACCCTATAAGCTAAAAGCACAATTGCCAAATTGTGATGTGCAACTTTGATGAAGAACGTCGTGTGGCTTTGCTGTCAGTAAAGCTTTGCAGGTGGTCTCAGTGCCCCACTGACTCTTGGCCAGAGAGCAAAGAGCTGGAAAAAAATGGCAGTCTCAGATAAGAACGGACAGTCTTTCTGTCTATACCTTTGAAGTTACAGGTGACTGTGAAACATGGCTGGACACTGACTAACACTGGCTCACACTCCTCAGCACAACTGGTTTTTAAACACAAATTACAGTTATTTCCAGCCAAACCTACTAGAACATGATGTTCATTCTTTGATAACATAATTAGATTTAACAACTGTCTTGTATAAAGTGGTCGACTTCGCAGAACAGAGTTATTGGTGATTTTATTGCCCTTATAAAGAAGCAAAGAGCTAATGTTTGCAGTTTACAGAGCAGACAGTTAGCCTGATGTCATGTGAAATATGGTTCTCTAACAGAATAATCAATAAACACAAATGGATTCACTAAGACATCCAAAGCTAAGTGTCAGGTCTGTTTCACACCGCACATGTAAACAGGTTTTAAGATGCGCATATTTTTATTTTGATGGCCATGTTAACAGATTAGAGTATTCACGCTGCATCCGGAAATGTACAGAAGTCAACATAGAATAAATGAATCGATATATATGTCATTATGTTTTGTCATTATTTTCATTACGTTCATTTCAATACTTAAATATTTCATTCTTTGCCATTATCACTTTGTGTTAATGAAGAGCTTCTTGTGATGGTATGTGGTGCAAATCAAGTCAAGAATAGTTTCAATTCCAATTCAATTCCAATATTACATTTTCTAAAATATTGCACACTGAATCAATCAGGTTTTTGGCCAGGGGTCTGACGTCTAGCCCTTTGATGGAGGGAAAACTAAATGAAGAAGTGAGTTGAAATGCAGGGAGAAGTGTGTGAGCACTCTGAATGACTAAACCAGGCTGGAAGATCAGCACAGGTTAAAATGTGATGACTGGAATGAGTTGTATTACAGGAGCATCTGCCTGCGTTCATCCTAATCATCTCAGAGACCGTTATCTCCCTCAGAGCTCTTTAGATTTTTAGTATCTTTAGTTCATCATTTTAGGTTTCCTGATATGAAATGAGCTTCATTGTGCATTGCTTAAAATGTTGTCAGCTTAAAGGAATAGTTCACTCAAAAATTAAAATTTGCTAAACATTTTCTTACCTTCAGACAATCCAAGAGCTTGTTTCTTCATCAGAACAGATTCAAAGAAATTTATCATTTGCTCACAAATGGATCCATGCAGTGAATGGGTGCCGCCATAATGAGAGTCCAAACAGCTGAGAAAAACACAATAATCTACAAGTAATCCATATGACTCCAGTCCATCCATAAAGTCTGAAGCAAAAAGCTGGATGTTTGTAAACAATTAGGCTGTCAGGATTCCTCGATTCAATTCGAGTAGGCCTATTCGATTTTAAAAATTCCTGGATTGCATTTTGCCCGTGTTGAATAACCCATAGTTATGTATAGTACATGTATATTTATACATATCTATGGAGTAACCGGCAAAATACCGAAAGTGGCACATTCCACGGACAGCAATCCATGAAAAGCATTATTAAACCGTTTTCCAAGGCAGCATGATATATTAAAACGCATGATACAGCAGGTTAATATATGTGCTTTCATTTTTCAGAGCGGTTCCATTTAAAGTAAATGCTGCTCCACACGAACTGTTACCATACATGTGTGGAAGGTCTCGAACATGTTGTGAGTTTGAGTTTATTATAACGTACGTTCATCTGGGAACTCAACGTGAGCCATTTCAGCAGATTTGTAAATCACTTATAAATCTATGCAAACACTGGTGAATACATGTCTTTCTCAATATGATAACTTTTCATCGCGATTTCAAAATAAAAGCTCAAACCCTCGCTCTGAGTTTGCAAGTTTTGATGTCCACATATTCAAAAAAAATACAGGGGCTGTAGCATTTCAGTCGTAAAGAAATGGCCATATTAAACATTAAGTGGACATTTGAATTAAATTAAGTTTAGTCAATATTAAAGAAGTATGGTCGTGCAGTAAAATGTAAAAAACAATCGCCAGTCATTTGCAGCCCCTCTGCAGTCATTTGTTAGATTTGTTCAATAAAACCATTACTTGCTTTTGATACTTTATTTGAACTAATTGTTGCCTCATTGTTATTATATATGTATTTTAAGTAATTTTAAAGGCTGTTTCAGCCTGTTTGCTCTCTCTCTCTCTCTCTATATATAATTATCCGATTACTCAATTAATCACCAGAATAATCAACCCATTACTCAATTACCAAAATAATCGTTAGTGTCAGCCCTAAAACAAATCCATCATTATAATGTTTTAACTATTGCTTCCAGCAAAAGTACCGCTAGTCTTCTATTCATAACATCGCTTTCTGACAGCACCCATTCACTGCAGAGGATCCATTGGTGAGCAAGTGATGTACTGCTAAATTTCTCCAAATCTGTTTTGATGAAAAAATAAACTCATCTACATCTTGGATAGCCTGAGGGTGAATTTCAGCTAATTATTTAATTTTTGGGTTGACTATTTCTTTAAAACTGCATAAACTTGAACAAAACTCTGTTTTCATTAACAAACAACCAATTTAATTAAAACCAATCTCAGGTTAATGTTGCGCCACGCTTTCACATGAATCATTCGACTGCACTTTGTCAATGCACCTGCATTAAGAGAGTAACTTAACCCCATTTATTTAAAGAAGTAATTACAGAATCCTATCTGCTACTGAAAGGTGGCTTGAAGCTCTGGCCATGGATATTTTAGTTAATGGTATCCGTGAGAGATATATGTGACAGGTGTTTAAAAGATCTGGCTTTTCTCTCAGATGGCGGAAGGCAGAGAGCATTAATATTGACCAGTCTCAGGGGGTCAAGGCAAAACGTATTCATCTCTCCTAAATAAAATATGTCTATGGTACACTCTTTCCAGGGTCCACAACAGATTTATCATCACAGGCTTGTTATTTATTTCACCACTCATTTTATTTTATTTTTTTTGTGCCTCTTGCCATCTGAGTAAAAGAAAGAAGTCATATTGGCTACATTAAGCTGTGGAAGTCATTGTAGTCGTCCGGATACGGGCAAAATCAATGGGGAGGGCTGTGGCTCACTCAGATGTATTGTGGATGATGAGTTGGCCTGTGCAACAGAGGCCAGTTTACTGGAGACAATGATGAATAGAGATCTGCATCAAACGGGTTTTAATCTAGTGTTAACCTACCTTGAATATGAATGACACTGATTGTATACAATCATACAAATTATAATAAATTATATATTTGATTTAATAGTATTTTATAATTAACATTAAATATGAAAGTATTATTTTATAGAATTATAAAACTAAATTAAATAGGATATATTTAAATATGATATATATAAGGATATATATATATATATATATATATATATAATACAAAAAATGAATAATAAAATAGAATTAGTTATAAAATAATTAAGCTGTTACATAATTTTATATATTTTAAACAAAATTAAATGTAATTACATTTCAGTTCAAGTCTGAATCTGCCCATTTGCTACGTCAATTCAAAATTGATTCTCAATTCAATTCTGAATAATTAACACATTCATTTTCCTTCTATAAAATGCTCAATTTAAATTTCTTCCTATATAAAGATATATGTGATACTTATGACTTAATGGGAATGTGTAAAGTTTACCAACCAAACCAGTAAGTGTTTAAAAAAATGAAACTATTTTATAATCAGAGGCAAGGAGAGATCAGAAGGTTGAGAAAATGACACAGCTTTACTATAAAGAAAGGCGTCTCGAGCAGATTAAGTTGCAGCATCTCGTCATACACGCATACATGTTGAACAATAATGATTGACCATTTGACTGGCCAGATTTACAGAAAAAAACACTGTTAACCTGCATGATAAGCAATTTAAAAAGCTGTTCCGATGCCCAAATGACTAAAAATACAATAAGGATGATAATAATAATAATCAACATGTATGGTTTTGAAAAAATCAAACGTGTCTTGAGAACAGCTGTGGCAATTATTGTACTCTTTGTTTTATGGTAACTAAATTATGCATGTTACCAATTAATAAGTACACAGATGATCTGACATTGGGAGAAAGACAGAATAAGCAATATACCAACAAATATATAGTTGTATATATTTTCGAACATCGCCAGTCCACAACAACTCATGGACAGGGGAACAATTTGTGAAGACGATAAAAGTGGCTGCAGAAGTTCAAGGCAAGGTTGGACAAAACAGGTTCAAGCCGACACTGAATTGCCTTGATGTTAAACTGTGTGACTCACAAAGCTACAACAACGTAACGTGTGATCTAAAGAGTTGTTTGTGCATGTAAGTCACTAAAAGCTGGTAGACTAGGCCTACTGTGCAGAAAACAGAACAGCGAAAGGCAAACCAGGAGAGTATTGCTTTGAGGTACTGGAGAGAAAGCAGATCTGATGGATCCAATGAGTTTCATTAACACGTTTTTCTTTACTGCGAAGGCATCGTATACGACAACGCATCCCTATCAGGAAGTGGTGACCTGATATTCAGCCCTTTCCAAGAGCATGATCAGCTGGGCCGTGTCACGGGTGAAAGGCATTATGGGAGCATGTGGCGAAGTAATACATGAACAGACAAACCATTTTCTCCTGCATAACACAATTCAAATGTTTACAAAAAAGGTATCATCCTCAGTGCAGAATGCTACAATGGTACAGCTCTACAGCATTTGCTATTTACATCAATGGTAATTGTGTCAGCCGGGTCACGAATGACCAAATATGTCACGATTAAAATGACAGGACACAAAAACGTCTCATTCAAATTACCCAAGATCACTGGCTGAACCTGAATCCAAACCTGTGCGTGGAGTCTTACATTTTGGGATGCACCAAAAGCATTTTTATTTTCGACTCATTGTAACACAGTAAACCTGCTCAAAAAAGAAAAAGAAAAAAAGGATATTTACATCATGATCGAGGCCTTATTTGAGAAAAATAAATACACAATATTTCCATTTTATGTTATGTAGAAATTACATTAAATAAATTCTAATATATTAACACAATAGCAGTGATACGACATTAATACTAAAAAGAGCAGCACAATTAACAAATAAGACATACTCCTTTTAACGGTGACATCACTTTTCATTATTTTACATGGTCCTTCATCTCTGAAGTATGTTTTCATCTACGTTACACAGCTCAGACTCCGAATAGCTGTTGTGCAGTCATCAATAAGTTATTAATATATTAGTCCCTATTATTTTTTATAAATAAAATCAAGATAAATATGTAGAAGGGTCCAAAAGTTTGAGATCACTTGTAAAAATGAACTGACATTATTTTGTAATTTAATAAACATTTTTCATTACAAACTGTTATCAGCAAAACAAGTTTCAGAATGTCTTGATATATGTGGTTTGTCGCCCTTTTGCTCAAACGAACCTGCATAAGCTCAACAAGTCTGTGTAAAACCAAACAGTCACGTTCTACTGCATGATTTGAAAGTATAATCTGTAATGAGTCACAACAGACCCAATGTTTCAAATGAATCAGCTCCTGATTTAATTTAATCTTAAAGTTGGCATGAAACAGAAGCTGTGTTCAGCTTTTTAGAATGAAAGAAAAGTGGTTTTGTCCATTAAGAACTGATTACAAAATGGCACGATTTAAAAAAAAAAGAAGAACGATGAGCGTGAATAGATCATTCATATATATCCATAACTATGTCAACTTTGATATCATGGTGACTATCTAAATTTTTTGCTTTCAGTTTGTTTATTTCCAGGTGCAATTAAAAAAATCCCATATTTTCAGTGTGGCCTCAGACTTTTGAACCATAGTAGCGCAGAAGATAAAGTAATGGTAGTAGTATGAGAGCGGCACTACAGTTACAGTGGCATGTCTTCAGGGCAGTGTCTCAGCTGCTCTCCATACAAAGAGAATCAACACTGGATCAGCCCCAAACAATATGTACACCTCTCTTTACCGACTCTGTACGTCTATTTTGAGTTATTCATGTCTAGAAACCCTCATATGACAACCCACTTATGTATTGATGCACCCCAAACTTTTTTAGACTCTTTGAAGAAACTTCTCCAAATTGATTAAAAAAAGAAAGAAAAACAAGAGTGATCATTTCATCATCATCATCATTCTCTTTTGAAGACTATATAAAGCAAGTCTTATAAAAAAAAGAATATATAATTGCGTATTTAACTCTTCGTATTACAACCTCTCCATTGTCCTTTACGCTAAAATACTACCATGCTTCAAAATATTGTCTTTTTTTTTCTTCATTTACAAGTGATGCCATCTAACCTCGGCTGATAAATATTGGTGGCGTTTTATAGTTGCAGCCAGTGAAATATATTAACAGAGCAATGGCAAATGACAGCATGATATCAGTCCTGTCGCGTACTGTATACAGCCAGGACCGGATGTTTTTTTTTCATTGTGAAAGTCAACCTAAAAAGAAAACATGAAATTCTAACGTCCAATTTTAACCCAAAAGCACGATAATAATAATACATAGTGCATAGTTTTATAAAGCACATCAAACCGTGCCAGCACTGTCTAGAGAATTCATGTTTTTGGATGCATCTATCTGCGGTGGAAAAAAAGGATCATTCACTGCGGAAATATCAATATGATAAACGTATTTGCCGACGTTCTGCAGTTGAGTCGACCCACAGTTGATACGTCACAGGTCTGGTGCTTGTATCTCCATTTCTTTGATGCTAGCTACAGTTGGAGGAGGAAGGGGCAGATTAAAGATTTACCAAATAAAAAAAGAAGAGCATAAGCCACACGAAAAGCTTGAAAGTCCACCCCGTCGCCCTAAAGGCACACTAAAGTCTGTGTGGGGCATGGGGACACCTTAAGAAAGGTTTCTAAACACCGTTTTCGGGTCACCTGCCTTTCCCCATCCCTTGTTTAGAAGGATCATGCACTCCAGTGCGTTGTATGTGAATACTTGTAATTCTCTCTGTATATATATATGAATTTTTACGCGTGTAGTGGCACCCTCCGGCCCGCTGGGGGGCGCCGTGCTCAGGTCAGGGTGCTATGCCAGAGAGTAGATGGCATTAACGGGTGACGTGGCTTCTGAGCTCTCATTTCCTTCCGTCTCCTCTTTGTCCTTCTTAACTGTGTACTGGCCTATGAAAGAGCCGTCCTCATTGAACTGGCCGTCTCCTCCTTCACCATAATCCACCAGACTGTCGTCGCTCTCTTTTACGTTCCCGTCCAGGGATGTCTGGCTGCCCTGCAATGGCTTGTTGTCTTCGTCACTGCTGTTGGGAGAAAGAGAAAAAGAGTTAGAACATGGTTCAGTCGGTTAGCATGGACCTGTTACAGTAGGACCCTTAATTTGGTGGATGTTGTGACTTGCTCCAAAAGCAAGTTTCGCTATAGACAAACATTCAAAAGTAGGCATGTATTCTGATTTCATAAACACAAGCAACTTACATATTACTTTATTACAGAGTATATTTTATTACTCCAGTCTTCAGTGTCACATGATCCTTCAGAAACCATTCTAATATGCTGATTTGTCACTTAAGAAATCATAATTTCTTATAATGATCAAGTTTTAAATTTTTTTTAAAGGATATTTAAGGATATTTTGATGCATAGAAATGACAGGAATCTATTGTAACATTTTAAATACTTAATAATACTTATAAGTAGGGCTGGGCAATATATCTCATGCGATATGCATGCGCATCTTGTCAGTAAAGCCGGTTCCTTGATTAGCGGTAAATCTCCATCACCTGTTTTCAAATGGAGCTATGCTTACACTGAAGTCGGGGACACAGAAGCTACGTATCATCGCTTTCATTATCGCAGAATAATCACCTTCGATAATGAAAACAGGTGATGGAGATTTACCGCTAATCAAGGAACCGGCTTTACTGACGAGATGCGCATGCATATCGCATGAGATATATCGCCCAGCCCTACTTATAAGTATTAATTTTTATTTATTTATTTTACTGACACCAAACTTTAAACAGTAGTGTATCTACCCACCTCTCTGTCAATGTATTTTATTATCATAGACATAGACATATTTATATAATATTCATCCATTCAGCCGTGCCAAGGTGACTTTTTTCATGACTCCGAAGTTATCAGTCACATGGCATTTACTGCTTAGATGATTGGCTTAAAAAATTGCTTGCGGAACTGATTACAATAAAAATCCTCATAGAGATTAATGGGAAAGTTAACAAATACTTTTCTCCAGGTGTTGTAAATCTTTACCCTTAGGAAATAACAAGCTAGGATAAGGGAGGCTGTGATTTAAGAAAAAGTCAGGAGTTTTGAAATTCCCTCAAGGTATTCGATGCTTTTGGCCATCTGAATAAAGATGAAACCCGGCAAAGAAAATTAAAACATCAAAATCCTATTTCCCAGATATGTGGAATCCAAATTTAATGAGATTTTCAAAATAGTTGACAGTTTTGCTTTTTATTCCATGTAGAAACTATCCCAAATGCTGAGAAATACATTTAAAATCTCACTTTTGACAAACACCAAGGAGAAAAGAACACTCCCAAGGTGAAAGCACCACAAATTTATTACTAAAGACAAAGACAAACTCTTCACTCTCTGTATTCTATAAATAATGTCATGGCTATAAATTATTCATTGCACTATATTATCACAGGTAGATCTTTCATCCCCTGTCCTGTCCATGCCCGTACATGCAACTCGTATTAAAATGGACCTCTGCTGGGTGGGGGTAAGAGAGTCATGCATGAGGAACTGGGACCTACATCAACTGAGAACCACCAAGAATACAAAAAACCACAAAGCAACACCTATCAGATCCTAAAAATCATTGGCTAAGCACAGAGGTCCATTTTTAGTTTCATGTAATATCCATGGACCTTGTTGTAAATTGTTTTGTAGATGGGCTGTTAAATCGAAATGTTGTAAATAAACTACTTTGTCCCCTCACAAAACAAGGTTTACAACCAGGCTCCATGATATTATCCATTGCTACGGGTCATAAAAATGCTTTTACCAACTGCATATATCCTCTCTATAAACAAGAAGCCATTCTGCGTCAAATGTGTACGTTAAATATAAATAGTATGATATTACCAGATGACATTGTTCTGTGCATGCACCATGACAACTGGAAAATCATGGCCGTTTAGTATTTATCTTTAGATTCAAGGCACATTCAGGATATGCTTTTTCCCCACCAAACACACTCTCTGCACCAGCAAGAGTTCAGGGAACAAAGAGAATGGGTTTTTGATTTAATCGATCAGTCCTCACACTCACAGTATCACCTGATTTTCACCTCAAACAGTGGAAAAACTGATTTTCAATGAGCGAAATCAACCTGTATTTTGTATTGTACATCATTTTTGACAGGATATATGAAAACTGTGATGACGTGATATAAAATTTAGCATGAATTAGGGCTTGTTGCATACACCTAGGTTTTTAAGAATATTTTTAAAGCAACTGGATGAATGAATGAATGAATAAATAAATAGGGCTGTCAAATAAAAATGTAAAATGAAATTACATGACATGCTGATTAGTCAAATCAATGGATCCTTTGCAGTGAATGCAGTGAGAGTCAAACAACTGATAAACATCACAATAATCCACAAGTAATTCATATGACTCCATGTTAATTGATGGACACCTTCAGTGAGATCTTATTCTGATGGCACCAATTCACTGCAGAGGATCCATTGGTGTGCTGTAATGCTAAATTTCTACAAATCTGTTCTGATGAAGAAACACACTCTTCTACATCTTGGATGATGTGTGGGTGAGTACATTTTCAGCAAATATTCACTTCTGGGTGAACTATTCCTTTAAACTGACAGCCTTATAAATAAAGTTAATAAATTCACAGATTTGGTAAACTGCTAGATTATAACATCAATTTTGAATCATGAATTATGAGTCATGTTAGAATGACAGGAAAAAATATGTCATAAAGGAATATACAGTAAGTTAGTTACAAATGTTATGTATCCTATGCTTTCAGTCATTTAACAAAACTAAAGGAGAAGGACATGAATGAATCGATTAAAATCAAAAATGCAAGACAAAAAATGCTTTAGTTCATGATTAAGTAGTCCAAAGGCAGGTGAAATTAATGCCGCTCTTTTCATACCTTTCCCTTTCAAGAGACCTTCATTGGACCAACAGGAATGGAAAACACCCAAGAATAAAAAATGATTAAGGGAGAAAGAGCGAGAAAAAAAATGAATTTGTGTCATCAAAGAGGCACTTAAAAGAAAAATAAGAGGAAAAAGAAAATGATGCAGTGAACATCATAATTAGAAACAGCCCTCAGCAAATAATCTGTCGCTAGCTTTTTGTTTATTTTCTAGATGTGGCATTCTATTGAATACAGATCACTGACAAAACCCAAGGGCTCTGATTTCCAGCAGACTCTCCTCTCAGATTGTGGGAAATGCATTATATGCATTATAAAATAGACTCAATGAACTGAAAAACCATACATTTTCCTAGCAAACTCCTTGCATGCAAATTTACGTTCAACTGAGTTTCCTCTGAACAAAGCAGAATCATTTTCACATTTCATGCTGTCATTGAATGTTGTGTACTGCGCTTTCCATTGAACAACATTTCAAGGGTGTTGAACGTGGGAGAAAGAACCTTGGTTCCTTTTTGACAAATTAACCTTAATATTACAGTACCAGCTTTTACAATATTAACCTTACAATGAAAACTAATCATTAACTATTATTTTTTTATAAGAAAGAGAAAATTATTTTAAGAGGGAATAAAATGCTTCAGTACTTGACATTTTATTTCAGGCCAAAGCTTTTAATACATATTCCAATTCACTCTCAGAGATGAACGGCTTTTTATGAAGCGTGTGATAAGTGTTTTAAGTGTTTACGGCACCGTGTCCTAAACTGGCAAGTTTCAAGTGACAAGCAGTTTGCTCCTCTTAAAAAGCATGTTTTATGTTACATTATGTTTAGGGTGATCATTATGTCCTCTTTTTCCCAGACATGTCCTGGCTGGGATTTCTATATTGCATAAAATGTCTTGGTTTGGTCAGAGTTTTCTTATTGTTATCACACTTGTTGAAGGTAATGACTGAAAAGTAGTTTGACCAATAGCGTGCAGGGATTGTACATAATCGACCAATGGTAGCGTGGGAGAAGGTGAGATCTACACAGAACGATCAAAGCAATGCAAATATGCATACATTTACTGTCAATAGGAAAACAAAGCCTAAACCTGGACATTTTAGGAAATGTAGAAATCCCAGCCAGGACATAGTTGGGAAAAAGAGGACGTATGGTCATGTTTTTTATAAAAAACCCTGAAAACAGCCTGTCACTATCCACACCTGAGCTGCTAGTAGCTGGCTTTTCACCCTAGCTGCTTTATCGCATCGTGTTTGGTTAGGACATGGTGTGTTTACTTTCATAAAATTGCTGGATTGCATCCAAAATAAAGGGACCAAGGAGTTTAACACCTTTGAAGAGCTCAAACGCTGATTAGACAGTAGTTTAGTCCCTGTTCTGTCATCCACATGTAGGCTAACCAATGACATGCTCAGGCTGAGATGATGTGCTGAAACCAAATACCTGTTCTCGTTCCTTAACAACCCAGCCGCCAATTTGAAAGAGGAGGGGGAAGAAAAGGGTTCATGAAGATGGAGTTGACCACATCATTCAAATGTTAGATGGAGAGATCCGTTAGAAAGTAGAAAGGGAGGGCTTAGCATAACTTACATCTTAGCATTACTAAGCTAATCAGTTACTGAAGATCTGTGGTCTTGATCTCCTTAAAGTGAATTAGCTTCGACAAAGGCGAACCATTTAATATTACGTAACTGTTAATAATGTGACACATGAGTGGTTTTATTAAAAATGCTGTAGTCCAAATGGTTAGAGCATGTTTTTCAATTAGTGGTTAAGAGGATTACACCAAATCAAACTACAAAACCTTGTTACATTTCTACAGTAATGTCAAATGTAGCTTAGGTGCAGTGTTGGAGAAGCTATTGCTGTATCTGAAACTGCTCCTTATAGCCTATATAGTGCACTTTTGTAATTGTAAATGAACAACATCAGTCATTTATACCCACAATGCACTCTTTGAGCTCACATATACTGGCTAAAGCACTATTTCCAAAAATTCACCATGGATTTGCTCATTTGTCACCTGTCTAATATAGTGCACTCAACTGGCATGCACTACATAGGAGTTAGTGAATGAGTGAGCGATTTCGGACACAGCATGTGTTTAGCTTGCTATGCTAATCAAGCTACCTTTTTGAAAAGTTAACATATGTTAAAATTTACTAGCGAACTACAATGTTTAATAACTATTTATATTGTTAGCCAATTGAAAAATGTTAAGTTTAAAGTGTCGCTATTTATTCTCAACACTGCATAAGTAACATGACAATTATTAGCTTATCGAGCTAGAGATACAGGTTCAGTAAAGCCCTTACTGACACTTCCCTTCAGTCTTTGTACCCAGGTTATAATATCCACACTATCTTAAAAGATTATACAAGAAATCCTTGAAAATAAATTAAGGACGACAGGTAGAAAAACATTTGTTTGTTAAGGTTCACACTGCCCAAACAAATGCCAACAGGGTAACGCACTGTTCCAATCAAAAACCATCAAGCGCCAGTAGTAGTTAACTAAAGCTAAAATTATTCAAAATAGTTTTCTTTAATTGCAAAACAGCTGAAATAAAATAAATATAAATGTTAGAATAAAATTTTCCAAAATTATAAATGTTTCGAAAATTAGAAAAGTGCGCCCACATATAACGGCATTGCGTTACGGGTGTCCCGAGTTCGAAGCCCGGCTCGAGGACCGAGGATCCCGCCACCTCTTTCTCTCCCACTTCACTTCCTGTCCGCTCTAAACTGTTATATCATAATAAAAGGCAAAACGCCGAAAATAAATCTTTAAAACAGAAATGTTGCAATGGTAACTAACTGAAATAAGTACTAATATTATTAAACCTGAAATAAAAGCAAATAAAATAACTGATAAATTAATAAGAAAACATAAAAATGAAAGGTCATATTATTATTCAAAATATGAATAAACACTATAATAGCGTATAAATAATACTAAAGTAAGATTGTCAAGCGCTGGATGTTGGTGTTTGTTGGGGCAGTGTGAACTCCTCTTCAGAGTTGCACACTGATTTCTTCCTGCCACTATAGGAATTCAGGGTGTGAAGTTATGAGATCTGTCTGGTTTAGAGAGCAGAGGTAGAACTGTTCAGGGAGGACTCATTTACAGTAGCTGATGTTGGTGAGGATGGTGATAAGATGCCCACTGGAGAGTTTTTAACTCCAAGGCAACCTGAGAAATCGGTGCATTGTTTTCCAGCTGAACTGAGATCTATTAACCGCAGCAGGCTTATTTTGTGTTTAAGTAATATAAAAGCCTCATCAACAAATGTTTTTGGGGGTGTTTATGTAATTTGTTAATTAATATTTGTTTGGTTTACGTGGTTAGTTGTTATTTTGATTAAAATGAGAAAGGCATATTCCCCTCTGCAGGGTGAGAGCTAAGTTCAGGACCTGTAACAGGTAAAACAAAGTTATTTATCAACAGGTTCGTAAATGGAAGAGAGTGCATATAAACAGTTCTAAAGTAAAATTACTGAAAGCCCTTTCCCTTTATATGAACCCAAATAGCTGTTTATGGAAAAAAAAGTGATCAAAAGTGCAAACTTACTGATAGTCAAATGAACCATCTTGGTCTTTATGGTCAACAGGATCTAAGGGGAGGTCTTTCTTTTCTCTCACTGATTAAAAAAAAAAGATAAGGGTAACGCGAATTCAAAACTGCTACTGAAATGCATCAATTACATATCATTTACATATCATAAGTAAATAACCCTGGGTTAGTGTATTACAATAATTTATGGAAAGTGATCACCCATGCTGCATTTTACCTGGGTATTTTCCTCCACGACTCCTCTTGATGAAACAAACAATGAGCAGGATGAGAACCAATAAAGCGACGGCACACATCAGCCCAATGAACCAGCCCTGAGTAGCAATGTCTTCCTGCTCCTTGTAGGCTGTTAACAAGCAAACACACACAGAGAGAGGAGGGGAGGAGAAAAAGAGAGGTACAGAATAAAATGTTTAAGTTTCATAACCATATACCCATAAGCAAGAATGGCAGAAATCAACTCCCACAGATCATTTTACACATTAAGAAGCTTGTTCTCTTCCTGCATGATTTATCGAGTCTGGAGAACAGCTGAACACACTAACACCAAATGGAGACCTTAATAAATCTCACTGACTTTCAGCAACATGGTAGGAGTCATTTGACAGCCATCCTTTATCAAAAACACATTAGCGGTGAGAACAGCGGATCTGGATTTGAATTACCCATCCTGATAATAACATCAGAGCACAGGGTGCTCTCTCCATGAAGAGTTATCTGATGAAAACGGAACCCGAGGAAAGCTCGGTTTAACTGCATCATCAAATACTCCCCTTTTCAAAAACCACCCCAAAAAAACAACAACAACAAAAAAAACACTCTTTTTAATAGATCTTGCGAAACATTTTAGTCCCTTCCAATATTATAAAGTGATTCTAGAGAGTGTTTTTTTCCAGTTATCTATTGAAAGGTATTTGGATATACATTACAGTGCAAAAGTTTGGGCTCAGTAGTATTTTAATTTATATTTATTTGCTCATCAAGGATGCATTTATTTAATAAACACAGTAAAAGCAGTAATGTTGTTAAAAAGTATTCAAATAATTATTTAAAAATATTTTAAAATTATTTAAATATGTTTTATTATATTTTAAAATTACATTTATTCCTGTGATGGCAAAGCTGAATTTTCAGCAGCAATTACTCCAGTCTTCTGTGCCACATGATCCTTCAGAAATCAGGATCATTTCTTTAAACTTTTTTTTTTTTACTTGAACCCAAACTTTTGAACATTGCATCTTATGTGCTTGTCAAACACTTAATTTCAAAACCACAGAAATTAATAGAGAGCCTGGTATAATATAATATAAGGCCTAATAATAGTGACATTTTTATCAGGAAAATCACAGAGGGATCTATCAGTGAGAGGAACAAACAATAAAGCTGATGGTTTGGATTATATCATGAGCTCAATCTCCTATACCCGAAAAACAGAGCAAACATCCCACCTAAAATGGCATTTACACGGCTCAGAGATCCTTATCATCACGAGGATCAATATCTTATTGAGCGTGCTCTTACACAAAATGCTGTGAGATTTCATCTCGCTCGCACCAGCTGAGGCACATATGCATCCTGCTGGAAAAATAAGTTTGCTAATGCATCTGAAGCTTTGAACAAATGATCTTCAATGACAAATTCACAAAATACTTTTTGTTCCCTGCGAAATGAACCCATGCCCTTGGCGTTGCAAGCACCATGCTTTACCAGTTACAGTACCAGTGACAGTTACCCATCAGTAAATATGACAAAATACAGCTTGGTCGAGGTCACATGTTGAACCCTTTCTTTCTCCCTCGTGTCTTGGCCACCCCTCACCTCTGCCTGTCTCGAACGTGACATAGTCGCTGCTGATGGAGTTGTGCTCATGGGAATACACCCGCAACCGATACTTGGCCCCGGCCACCAGCCCAGCCAGCTTAATGGGAGGCTGGTGTTTTACTTGTATGCTTTTCATCGACCCATTACCTTCAGGAGGAGACACAAGAGAGGTGCCCATCAAACCGAGCCCAAACTAAACTGACCAAAACGAAGATAGCAGGTCATGTTTGTCAATTGAGGAAATGTGCTGCATCCCTATCCACTCTATATTTAAGATTCTTCTCTGTTCGGTGTGATATTTCTTAAGTGAGATTGTATGAAAAGAATGATTTAAGCAGGCTGGGAGCGAAAATACTGGAATATCTTCACTCAGCACACATCAAAGTCATTGGCATTGGTGTATTAGGGGCATCAGTGACGCCTCTTAAAAGCTTTGATGTGAAGTTGCCACTTAATATCTCACACTGGATTTGCTATAATGAACTCCGGTTTAGAGTGGAGGGAGGCGCACCTTGTCTCAATTACCCATAGACCTTATCTCATCTCTGAGGAAGCTGAGAAATGGAGAGGCAAATCCCAATGGCATTGTCAAATGGTGGGCATGATGATTCAGTGAGGTTTCATGATGTTCATAAGAAACCTAAATGAAATCATCATGCACTGTGTAATTCATGGGTTGGCATGTGTTTGATGCAGATCCCTGCAAAATATGATCATATACAACAGCCTTTGAAGCAAGCAGCCACTGGATTATATAATAGGCATTTCAAAATTCAGTTATATCGCCTAAAAGTGCTACAAGATCTACTGCTGAAGCTACAAGCTGAAAAGTAAGTACATATCCCTTTTAGACAACTCCCATTTGTTAATGCTTTCAAAAAAACTTTAATTTCAGTGCTTACATGGTACAGATATTCCACAAACATTCTGGTTAGGGTTTGTTCTGAGCATTACACTTCTGGAATTGATGTAAAATTTTATTTTGTATAAACAATTTACACTGTGAATTATGACTGGTCTTCTTGCATCTATTTAATTCTCTATAGTCGTCTTTACAACAGCAAAACAGCTCTGACAGAGCATTTAATTACTCTGGAAAAAAAAAGGCCTAAACAATTCTGACTGATAACAATAAGACAATTATTATTTTTGTTATGGCCAATAACCAATAAATGACAGTTATTGTAATAATATACTATTTGTCTAAATAAAAAATAAACCAAAACTTTTTACCTAAACCTTTTTGTCTAAATAAGAAATAAACTAAAACATTTTAGGCATTACTTTATAATGTCAGTAAAAAATGAATATTTATTCTGATATGTGCTAAAGATGACATCAAAATAATGTAAAAATTGAGAATTAAGTACTGTATAAACATTTTAAACAAAAATTAAATACCCAGTATCAGGTTACTATTATGTGATAATTGATATTGAACCATTATATCTGTTTGTGGCCCTGCAAGCACTGACATTTCCTTCAGGAAAATGTATACCTAATTCTTTAAAGGAACAGTTCATCGTTAAGAATAGTTGCCATCATAGTTGTCTCCTCCAAACCTCGTTCCAAACCTGTGTTGAACACAAAATTTTGAAGAACCAAACAGTCGTTGGTCCCCACTGACTTCTATAGTAGGGAAAGAAATACTATGGAAGTCAATGGGGACCATCAAATGTTTGATTACCAGCATTCTTCAAAATATCTTCTTTTGTGTTCCAACATAAGAAAGAAACTCAAACAGGTTTGGATTGACATGAGGGTGAGTAAATGATGACAAAATGTTCATTTTTGGGAGAACTATTCCTTTAATAGCTTCATAAATGTGCTGATTGCCAAGCCAAGTTATTCCCTGCCTCTGCATCAATGTGCATGTGCATTTAAATTATATTTATTCCCATATGTGACCCTGGACCACAAAACCAGTCATAAGTGTCAATTTCTCAAAATTGACATTTATATATCACCTGAAAGTTGAATAAATAAGCTTTCCATTGATGTATGGTTTGTCAGGATAGGACAATATTTGGCCGAGATACAACTATTTGAAAATCTGGAATCTGAGGGTGCAAAAAAATCTAAATATTGGGAAAATCGCCTTTAAAGTTGTCCAAATGAAGTTCTTAGCAATGCATATTACTAATCAAAAATTAGGTTTTGATATATTTACAGTAGGAAATTTACAAAATATCTTCATGGAACATGATCTTTACTTAATATCCTAATGATTTTTGGCATAAAAGAAAAATCAATAATTTTGACCCATACAATGTATTTTTGGCTATTGCTACAAATATACCCCAACGACTTAGGACTGGTTTTGTGCTCCAGGGTCACATATTAGATGCACAAAATGGGCTGATAACTCTTGAAATGTCACAATGTCCTGCTTTAAGATCAACAAAACATCTCATATGGGCTGAGGAGCTTCTACATCTAGTAAGACATCATCACACACCATGCCTCTCACAGAATGCATGCAGCCGCCACAATCTTGACAGGACATTATGACAGGATGAGGAAGAGGAAGAAGGAAGAGGGAATGTTATATAATGATATAGTGAGTCTACATGGGAAGTACGTTTGGAGAATGTGTGTGTATTGGTCCTGATGTAATTTAATCCCATAATAATGCAGTACTCCTTAGTGTAAAACAAATGAGTCCACAGTCTTGATGCACCTCTTGGATGAAACCCAGATCCCTACAGCTATATTTTCACCTGCTTGGTGGGATATTGCATCAGGATGTACTGTGCAACATGTTTCAAGGTTAAATATGTTACTCTGACTCTCCCCTTAAGGAGACCTTTGGTAGGAAACATTCACCTCATCATTTTCTTTCTCTGAAACGTTTCCACCAAATAAAAAAAAAAGCCCAAGGGGCATCAATCAGATATGGCAGGGTTGCTGGCATAATCTAATCATGGGATGGGGCAATGGTGGCCAATGTGAACAATAAGCCAAGCAGCTGTGGGCAGCCAGACAACGAGCGCCGCTGTGAAGCCAATGGCTGAGGTAAGGGTGGAGTTAGCAATCACATCTGATGAGCCGGACAGATAGCTCAAGGGCGAAGGAGCAAGCGAGAGAGAGCAAGAAAGTGAGTGAGAGAGAGAGACTTTGGTAGAGAAATATACACTAGTCAAACACTAGTTACTTATTGCATGTATCTTTTCCATGCTGTGACCTGCTTAAACATGCACAGACACAACCGATCACTGACAAATGAAGAATGTTTTTTTTATTTACAATTATCTGTGTAACTAAAAAGAATTAAGAGTATAGGCACTGGAAAAATAATTGTCTTGGTTTCCAGTAAAAAAAAAACCTAACAAGATAAACTCTCCTAGAAATCAATATTATATTATATTATATTATATTATATTACATTATATTATATTGAGTTTAAGTATTATGAGTTTAATAGTGTAACGTGCTATACAATATAATGTAAACAGTATACTTAAAAAGCTAAACAAATTATATATAATTTTTGCTGCATGTTTTCTGAGAACAACTCTTATACTGTTTAATTCTCATGAAAATGTACACCTAAAAATGTTTATATATTTTTTTCTGGTTAAAAAAAGACAAAACTGTCAAAATATTGAAGTGATTGCAGTACTTTATATAATAAAAGTGGACTGCTGAGTGCCTCAAAGTCACTATTTTACAGACCGAAATTCTCTGTGGCCCAATTAGAGAAGGTCGCGGTCATCTCTTTTTTTCAGTCTCAAGGCGTCTCTCCCCCTCATAGATTTAGTCAAATCTCTCCCCGTTCTTAGCCACCAGTTAGAAACAGAGCTTTCTAAAGGGGACATGCATGACTGCTGATGACACAAAGCACAACGCAGTATTGCAGTTAGATATGATATTATTGAGTAACATGCTGGAGCAATGCCTCAGTTTGGTGTTAAAACACAAGTTAACAAACTAAACAAATACTGTGGACAAAGAACATTACAGAGAATCACAGCAGGGAGATATCATAAATGCTGAACAATTCAAACAACATTTACAGTACCTCCCTTTCAAATAAACCTGAGCTCCCTGTAATGTTTATGGTGATGTTCTGTAAATTTGCCGTATAAATGAGGCCCAATTAAACATTACGAAAGGAAGATTTGGGTCTCCAGCAGGCTCAGTAAAATCTAGCGTTCCCTTTATAAGCTCTCAATAGGTGCATCTGGCTCTTACTGTCCAGTGTGAACTCTAGCACAAACTCGCTGCTGTCAACGGAGAAGTTGTGCTTCCAGCTGACGTTAGCATAGTCATTGTTAGCATCCACGGTCAGATTCCAGATCTTTACATTCGGGGCTATGCAGAACAGGTGGGAGAGGAGTACACTTAAATATTTTCTGATAAAGACACTGGTTAGGTTACATATGCTTAAACTTAAAGACCCCATGAAACCTAAATTTGAATTTTGTATCTTTTAGATGACATAGACTACTTAGCTTTGAGGTCATCTATATGCTAGTCTAGTAGACAAAACAATATACCATCCAAATGGACCAAAAATATATCATCCTGAGCTTCGGGGCATTTCTAAATTTTTGTCAAATAAAATGCTCTCTTGAATGAAAATATTCCCTTAACGGTCACATTAACAAAACTTCCTGTTCATTATAAATAATGTAGTGATACATAAAGCACCACTTCAAAATTAAGTTGCTTTTTTTTTTTTTTTTTTGGCAAATTCATGTGTATAAACTTTAGCAAACTTGAATCCGATGCCAAATCCCCAAGGGGAAATCCCAAAAGCAAAATGACACATTTAGGGCCAGTTTTACTAACAGCTTGCGCCAGCACAAACCGTCTTTTGGTGTTAAAATAGTACTGTCAGGATTAGCGCTGAAAAGGCATGGACACAGTTATTTTTGCGTCTGACATTTTGAATATGCATTTGTAGGAGTTTCTCTTTCAGATGCAAATTTTATGGGAGGAGAGTATTAAAATGAATCACGCAATGAGATTTACCAACGCTATCTCACGGCAATTCATACATATTTACGAGGTGGGTAATTCGTACGAATTCGTACGACCTCACTCGTACGATTTAGTATGATTTGTCTAAACCCCAGTGACGGGTAGGTTTAGGGGCGGGGTTAGGTGTAGGTCATTCGTACAAATTCATACGAATTGGCAACTCGTAAAATACGTACGATTTAGCAAAAATCGTATGAATTTGTACGAGTGAGGTCGTACGAATTCATACGAATTAGCCACCTCGTAAAATATGTACGAATTGCTGTGAGATCAGGCTGGATTTACTAACGTTTGCACTTGTCAAATTACTGGTATTTGCGCCATTATTGAACGCCCCAAAAAAGCATATCTTAAACTATTTTGCGCTTGAAATGGCTGCAATTATCGTTGCTAGGAGAAGGCACCGCAGAGAAAAGAGAGCGTGTGGTAGAAGGGAGAGGATTTTTCCCACACACATTAATTTATTTGGAATGCAAGAACAACACGAAAATATCATTTGCCAAGCCATGTTATTTTTAATTTGCTTCAGGAAATAAAAGATGACTTGGAGCCCTCAACTAGGAGTCATGCAATACCAGATCTACCAAAACTTCTTGCAACTCTTCATTTTTTTGGCCTTCGGTTCTTTTCAACGTACTGTGGCTTCTTTATTTCTTTATTCTTTATTTGCGACTACGCTAATTTGCACTGCACTATGTAATATGTAAATGAGATGTTGCCTCTTTGTTCTTTAATTTGTGTGTTGTTAGTAAATCACCCGCAGAAATTTCCACACCCATCGGCAATGTTTTGGAATTTTTAATTTGCTCTGTTTAGTGAAACTGGCCCTTAGCCCGCAGATTTTCACCGTACAAATGTAAATGTGATTTCACTCTTAAGGGCTCATTATACCTCAAGCAAAATCGAAGAATGACATCTGTTCGAACTAAATCTGGCCAAAACGAAGTTTGTTTGGAGTTTGTTTCGGTAGTTCGAAACAACTCACCAAAGTGAACTTTCTGGAAAAGTTCGTACCGACTTGTAAATACTTTTGAACTGATGCTTCCAGCAGCACGTTTCTCTCATGTTTTGTTGGCACGCAGAATATATTTGAATATTTATCTAAACACCACTTTCAGCAACATGGGTGGTGCCAATGTATGAAAACAGTATATTGTTGCGTTTCATGCTACTTTTTAGAGAGAAAGAGTATACTGGGGCCTTTATTCCATCTGATAGCAATAGTAAGTAGCACATCATAGCTTCAAAGTTCATAGCAAATATTAGTTTCAGCTTATTAGCTATTAAAAACATAGCTATGTCCCACCTTAATACTGTCACTTTAAATACGTCAACACAAGAAAGAAAACTTTCATGGGGTCTTTAAAACAGCTGAATACATTAACTAGAAAATGTTCTAACTTTTCTTCTAAATACCTCATAGTTTACTGAGCATGCATTTAATTTTCTAATGCAGCTAGACTAATTGTAAAGCAAATGTCTATACTAATTCTGCATAATCTGAGTGTTATGTGTCCGTGAGCGAACAGGGAGAACATCAATCATACCCTGTCCTAAATGGTCCACTAACCGAGTCAGTCATACATAATAAATGTCATCTAAACAAGAGGACACGCTGATTTGATTGAATTAATCTATACTGTGGGCGTTTCCACTGCACACTGTGTCATTATCAGATACCCAGCATTTTCCAATCCACTGTTTTAGGAGACATGGGCCGAACAGGAAGAACCGTGGTGGAAGCTGTTGTAGTAGTGGTGGTAGTAGTTGTAGAAGTTGTGGTAGTTGTAGTAGTTGTAGTAGTAGTAGTAGTGGTAGTGGTAGTAGGTTTGGGCGGAGCAGCAGTTGTAGGGGCTGGTGTGGCAGGTTCTGGGGTAAGTATTGTTGGGATTGGGTCAGTGGAGAGGGGAGGGGGAGGAGGAGGAGTTTCGAACATCAAGGCATCCGTAAAGTTAACGGCTGAGAGGAAGAACACAGAGAAGTTTAGGTAGAGGTTCCAGGGTTAAGCACAAGAGAGAGAAAGAGAAGCGAGAAAACACAGAAAAAGAATGAGTTAATTAAATGGAATTCCCACAGTTCTCTTTTTCCAAAATGCATTCGGTGAAAGAGACTGGCTATGTTCCGAATGGAATACTGGCATACTGCATAATTTCTACTGTATTCTACCTGCTATTTATACTATTATCTACTGTGAATTAACTATATGAAAACAACTTTTCTTCACTTTTATAATATTGTATTTGTATATATTGTATATGTATGTACAGTATGCATGTATACATATAGAGACACTACCAGTCAAAGATTCAAAGAGTAAGATTTTTTTAAGCTTTTAAGCATGGATGCATTAAATTCAATAAAAGTGACAGTAACATTTATAATGTTAAGATTTATAATAAGCACCAAATCAGTATATTAGAATGATTTCTGCAATGATCATGTGACATTGAAGACTAATGTATTAAAATAGAAAACAGATATTTTAAATTGTAATAACATTTCACTATTTTACTGTTTTTACTGTATTTTGCTAAAATAAATGTAGCCTTTGCAAGCATAAGAGACTTTTCAATAACATTTAAAAAATCGTACCATCCCAAAACCTTTCACCGGTAGTGTATATAGAATATGCATGTATAAAAAAAATAATTTCCTGGGTCATGACAGACATCTAAATACCATGGTTGTATGTCATGCCTTGAACATTATTTTCATTTTTAGGATGCCAATATTTTGTAATGCTTGCATTGTTTTTTTTAGCTGGTATTACTTCTCAAATATCTTTTGAAATATACATGAAATATTCATGCTCACAACTTCATGATATTTGTGAGCATGAATGTCAGCACACGTCATGCCGTTGAGGAATACTGAGGAGGTTGGATAGAGGGTATCTAAAAAATTGATTGTTGTGCACCACCAAGGGGGAAAACAGGGTCACTGCAAACCACTGTGCTAAAGCTGTGCAAAATGCTACAATATTCTCAGATCTTGCTGACATTTTGAAACAACTAGAAAAATCATATCTAATGGGATTTAACAAACAAACTTTGCAGAGGTGTCAATACAAAAAGAGAAAATGTGTGGAAATCCATTAGAATACACAGAGGATATTATCATTATAATGGAAGACAGAGATTCATAATGAAAAATATTCTTTATCTTTGCTTTTTTGAAGCTTTTATCTTGGAAACAATGGTGCTTTGAGTATCATTAACTGACTCCATAACAAAAACTATATAAGCAGTGACAGGCAAAACTTAAAAGTGAAAGCAATCCGTACTTTTCTGGTAAAGGTTAAGCCAGACAGAGTGTCAGAGAGCCTCGGAGCACTTGGTGACAACAAGTTTTGCCAGACCAAGACATGCTAATGGATGTGAGTCTTTTGCACAGGGATGTGGTTTAAGATCAACACAGCCAATCAGCCGTAACTTAGTGCACTCTTACCTGTATGTCTCCATCTGACACAAAATTTTTAAAAAAGTCTTTGACAAAAGAGATAAGAAGGTGGCACAAGCAGAAGCAGCAGCGTGCATTGCCAAAGCAACAGTTTGAGACTAATGGTGAGATGATTTACTCTTTTTAATAATTAAGCAGCACAACACTTACTATCTGAAGCTTTGCCTTATCTAATACTAACTTTAACACTTGCTATATGACCTGCACATGCACAAGCTACACATGAACAACAACTGTGGAGGAGTTACTAGAGACACACTAGAAAACAGCTCATAATTACTTTACTGGTACACTTACTTAATATTATGCCATTTTTGTCATGGATGGATTCACAGCCAAACATCATCACTCCATTAGTACTGTTCCATAAGCAGCTCATCCATATATTAGCATGAAATATTGAATTTCACTGCAACACAGGCTATTTTTCGTTGTAAGCTTTTCACAGCATAATTTGCATGACTGAAAAGATAAACTTCTGCCACTTTTGTAAAGCTTAGTCTTGCATGTTAACAGCACTAATTAACTATGAAAATACTGATAGATTTGACATTTTAGGGTATTAATCATAATTTTGCATAATTTGCATCCACTCCAAAGAGGCAGAGGAAAAGTAGTCATTTACACAAATAACATATAGACTGCTTCCTCTCTGACTATTTGCAACTTCTAAATCTAAAACAGGTAATGTACAATTCAATATTCAACGGGCTAATGATATAACTGCTATCCTCTGATACAAAAGTATATTTATTTAGTATTCATGACAATTTGCCCTTTATTTCCACCAGAGAAAAAGAAGATTGCGATTTCAGTGCTATCAACACAAAGCGCATGGTCAATGCAGTTTTCATCCATAACTAGTCTACAGTTTAACCATTGGTATCAACAACATAAATTGGCTTGTCATAGTGATTCGCTTCCATAACAGCATTCTCTTCACAAATGTCCATACAGTATTTGATTTTTTTCTTCTATCATCTGAACATTAAAGGCAGGGTATGCAATTTTTCAAAAACGTTTTAGAAAACTGAGTCGGGGCCGAGTACCAAAACAAACGTTTAGCCAATCAGCAGTAAGGGGTGTGTCTACTCGTGATATGGAGGAGAGAGCGTTCAGTGAACAGCCGAGCCGAGCGACAGAAAGATAGAGATGGCGAGGTTGCTTTGTTTCTTCTCCATAGGTGAGTAACACTGTGTCTACACCGGACGCGCCGCGACGCAACAGCTAAAGCCTGCCTACACTGGACGCGTGTATTTCAGCCGAGAATGTAGTTGTTTAAAACGCAAATCTGCGGTTTATTTATAAAAACAGCACCTATTTGAAAATGTGCTTTGCCGATTTCGGAGACGTGAGCTCCACGCGATCACCGGGCGCTCACTGCTCATGTATCCCGAAGAGAGGAGCATAACCTCGGCTAGTCCTTCTGACATTTGCCGCTGGCTCTGATGTCTCTG
>JAFVLL020033517.1:0-19871 GCA_021397915.2 Tor tambroides | reverse complement strand
ATTGGCTTTGTTCAAGCCATCTGCTGGATAGCCTTACGATCAACGCTCAGAACTGACATCTTTCGTGAACCCAAATACAACCGAATCACACGCTTTCTTACTATATCTCAATTTACTTCTGAAGGGTTCTGTAGCCAAGAGCGTTTTTTTCGATATGTCATTAGAACTACCTTTGCTTAGTTCTAGGCTTTAGGGATTCGCTATAGCTGGAGGTACTGATCAAGCTAACAAACTCAGAGCAGTGCTAGCTGAATGCTAGTGTTGTGGGGTGCTAAAAAAAGGGTTTAAGTTTGTTTTTGGGTTTTGTGAGATGCCTGAGGCATTTCTGTGACTATACTGCTAACCAACCTTGGCCCCACAAACCACCAGCTCCTGTGTGGCAGGTTGGATGATTATATTTGTTGTTCGAGTTGTGGCTGGAGCAGGCTGTCTGAACAGAAGTCTATGAATAAATTGGAGTTTGAAAGAGAAGAAAGTTACTTCTTTTAGTAATGCATATGAAAAACAGTTTCTCAGCTATGCAGTGTTGGGAAGTCCAACACATTTGAACAAATCGGTTTTGAACTCACAGTTAGATGGAACAAAAATGGCAAGCATTCATAGAGAAGAAAAACAGAATTTGTAGTGTTACTTTTCTGCCATGATTATCCAGTAATTTTATGGACATTTCTATTAACCCTACAACAGAGTGAAGTTCAGCTTTGTTTCAATTAACAAAAATTATGTTTTAGATTTAGTTAACAATAACAACACCAGACCCTCCAAACGAGTGTTTTGTGTCAAAATCCTCTGTAAACAACACATGGTTTACCAATTGGCTGTTCAGATTAATTTCCAAGAAATACTGTTTTCATTACATTTCCAACCTCTGTGTTTACCTACCATATTTGCTCTGGAAATGTAAACCTGAGAGCCATTTTGTGTTTATGGTAGTTAAAGACCACATGCCAACATATTTTATGCCATTATCAAGAAGAATATACAGCTTTCTGATACCCGGGGAAAAAATTATTTTAAAAAATGCGAGTTTAAGGGAACAAAACCTAAACAGTGCAGGAGCGGGAAGGTAGGAAGAAAACCATTATAGGTCCGGAACGGATGGACACTGAGTAAAAAATTGGGAGCGGGTGGGTGTGGAATGAAACTCGCAGGAGCGGGAAGGCAAAATCGGTCTCACGCAGACCTCTAGGGTAGCGCTAACGCTCACTGAAATGGAATGTTAGCATACTTGCGTGTTGACAATCCTGCAGCGTCAGCTACAGAAGAGTGCAAGCTACTGAATATCTGCAGTGCTGTCTTCACATCAGATGTTCAAGCTAAACGTCTGAACCGAAACGCCTCTTTAGTTCCTTTAAAAGCCTCCATTCAACTGTCAAGTTATGCAAGATGTGGAATTTCAGAGTAATACGCTCAATAACAGAGTGAATTAGACTCGTTAAAAGGGAAAGTGCAACTTTATGATGTGTCATACTGGTGGTTGCTGATGTACATGGGCCTTTGTACCTACACAAAAGCTTACACAACTATGCGGTGATAGATGACAAGCGAAAGGATGCTAGGATTATGTTATACATTCATAAATGCACAATTGTTACAGTGGCACTCTCTATACTCCACAAAACACTATAGGTACACAGTGCAGCAATGAACCGCAGCAGCAAGCGGGACTGTAAAACTCATCTGCTTTCGCTTTTTAATCCCCTGGCTGGAGTCACAGCACGCCCTGCCTCATTAGCATATATCTCCCTGTACGGGTGACTTTCATTCTCATTGGCCCTCTTGCGTTTTAGCAAGCTGTTGACAGTTATTTTTGTAATTCTAATGACTTTGCCCCAATCTCAAACGCATTTCCTGTTTTGTTGTTTTCTGTATATGGGTCATTTTCAGGAGGTACATGTTCTCATGTTAGGCAACGCTCCAAAATAATTCACTATCTTAATCAGAATTTTTTTTTTTGTCTTGTTTTATCTAAACATCCTTAAAACAAGACTAATGTAGTGTACTTGAGAAGCAAAATTGCATAAGGTAACAAGACTTGTTTTCAGAAAATATATCTTTTTGCCACTAGCAAACAGTTTTTCTTGCCCTAAGCATTAACCTCACTGATTTATGCAAACAATTGTCAAACAGGGAAAGAAAAAAGATTAATAATTCAACAGTATATTCAACTATATATTGCCAAAAAATTAAGTCTTATCTTATGCAATTTCACTTCTCAAGTAAACTGATCTAGATGTAGACAAAGCTACTGATTTTTTTGCAATGAAAACCCCAGCTTCAATCAACCAGATTCAACTCGATGAGCATTATTATTTCCAAAAGGACATGAGGAGAAAAGCATAGAAAGAAACATAATAGGGAAAAAAAGACATAAAAAAGAATTTTGATTAATAAAACCGCACACACAATCAATAATGCCACATTTAAGTAAAAGCTCTTTTGAAGGTAAAAGCTCTCTTGATTTGTTTGCACAGACGTAAGTTCGTGGAATGATCTGGCTTGCTCGTTGTCGCTATATTTTGATGTATTAATTTATGTGTATTGAGCCTAAGGGTAGGTTTGGGCAGGCTGTGTGTTACTGCTGATGTACTTTGCAGTGAACTATGTTATGAGTCATTCTAATAGCCTGCTGGTTTTATTTGGATGCTTTTACATCTTTAGTAGTTTTATTTGGGGACACATATAATGCATTGTGCAGAGCTTGGTTTGTTCTTTTTTTTTAGGTCGAGCTGACACGTATTTGCTTGATGTTGCTCTGCACAACCCGAGCGTACAGCTCAATAAAGTGCCGTTCTGTTTCTTTGGTTAGCGTAACGTTTTTATTGAGTTATTTTGATAGAGATTTAAAGGCCTATATGGGAGCCGAGCAGCGCTTGCATGGGGTTTTGTGGAGGACAGATTCATTTTTATGTCGAGCTCTGCTATGCAAGTTACGCTGATATACTTTCCCACAACCTTCTGCAACAGTAATTCAGTGTTGGGGTTTAGCGATACCGTGGCGGCCTTAGTTAGTGCAGCTTTGTGCTCGGTTGTATTTCAGGGTCGTTTTCCAGCAGTCATCTTTGCGTCGCCTGGCTCGGCCTCAGCGAGAGGTAGTAACTCTGCCGTAGATGTCCAGACAGTGTCCTCCTCCTCATCGTTTTCTCATTTCCTCCCACCCTAGAGCGACTAATTCTGACCACTCAAGGTCGTGTTCAAGAACAAAGGGCGGCGGCTGATAAGAGATATGGAGCAGCCGGCAGTCACGTGGCGGGATGCGTAATGCACAACTAAGCGCTCTTTGATGAGGAGATTCCCCACCTTGGGAGCACAGAGATCACGTCCTATTTTCCTGAAATCCCTGTGCTTTGTTTAGCCTTCCTTCGCTTTTTCTTGTTTATAAAGCCACATCCATTACTGCGGAGAAGCTTACCCGATAATCCCGCATAATGGATTGACTCTACCGTTCCTTTCGATGGTCCCCCCTTTAATTTTAATGTGTGTGCTCTCGCCCGCTCGGACAGGTATTCGGCAGGCTTACGGCAATATCTTTTGGACGGGCGACATGAGAGCTTTGTTTAGGCCCCTCTCTCTCCATGCGCATATCAATAAGGGCATTATAGCGAGTAGGGTATCGCTTCTTTTTAGTACAGCGCTGCCATTAAGAGTCTTTGGAGTCAGCTTTTCTCTACTTCTCTAGATCCATCCCTCCATCTCTTTATCACTCGTATATTCCATCTCTCCCTCTCTCGGGGTATTAGCCATTCAAAGATCTCTCTCTATGGCACGCAGTAAAAGTTATCACTCCATCTCTCCCGCCCTCGCTCTATCTCTCTAATCTTCCTTAATCTTCCAGCCCAGAGTGAAGTGAGAATTAGTTTCTCACTCTCTCTCATCAATCTCTCACACCCTTCCTTTCCCTTCCATCCAGCTCGGTACTTCTCTGTCTCTCTCGCCGTCTATCTTTACCCTCCCTCCCTCATTTGTACTTTTTCGTACCTTTATTCCTTTGCTCTCGGCTCTTTCTCCACCTTTTCAGGTTCTCACTCAGATCAGAGATCTTTCTCTCTTTGAAACATGCATTTTACTTTTTTTCTTACTCTACCTCTTTTTGTCCTTACCTTTACACAAAGTTCTGAAGGAGTGTGTTAATCTAATCCTGTCAATCACAATGCAAGGACATATGAGGGTGTTTCTTTAACTATGGTGTACTTTTGGCCTGGTAGACTCATAAATAAACCAAATAAAACACCACTAACATTTCCAACACAGTGTCAGTTCCATCTTATTTCTAAATGTGTGTTGTGTTCAATACATTAAAGACAATTTAAAGATAATTATTTTCAGTAAACTATATGGGTTTAACTGTACTTGACACTATTGAAAGAGAACACAATAAGCCAACTGAACTGAGGTGAATAATGACACTATAATGTAAGTAATTATAACTCAAATTATTGTTTCCTAATTGAAGAATTCTCCAGCATTGACAGCATTGTTTGTTTATTAGCTACTGTAAAGCTGCTTTGAAACAATCTGTTTTGTATAAAGCGCTACAAAAACCTTATGAAAATTAACCATGGTTTTTTGGCGTATTGACTACCATTTGTATAACCACAGTTTTACAACAAATACCATGGTTAATCTATGGTTAGTATAGAAAAACATGGTTAATTTGTGGTTACCATGGTTTAACAATAATAACCATGGTTAATTTTTGTCAGGGAAATAAATGTTACTTGACTAGTAAAATTCTGTGGTAAAGTATTCAAATAAACATTTATGGAATAAAATTGTGATACTTCTCTTTCTTCTCTATAGCTGATTTCATAGTTAGCACCTAATGCTAGCTAAAGTATGTCCTAAATACACACAGTTAAACAATATTTTCCAAACTTTGTATATAATTTAACAAAATTAAAGCTTGATTGGAAATCACACGCAATAAAATTTCAAACCTCGTCACAAATTTAGGAGAGAAGGTTTGAGCCTTTTTTCTAAAAGAATATTTAGTTAATCACTGTTGTGTAATACTATTTTTATATATATTGGAAGATGTATTTATTGTAACCTGAGACACATAAAACCCTTTTCGTATAATATAGTATAATATATTTTAAAATAAACTGCCCTCCAAAGTAGTTGAAGGTATAGTGAAGTTTGAAGTTGCTTCCTGAACATCATCTTGGACAATACTTGGAAAACTTTACAAATTACACCAGAATTGCCACGAATTACACTGAATTGCAAATAATGAAATATGACAAAACTTTTGAAACAAAACTAGGCGGAAGCTGCTCTCTCCTTAATTGGATATCTGAAAAATGTCAATGTTTCTACAAAGGAACGACAAACCGATTTTGACAAGAACTCAAATGCTGACAAAAATTCAAAAGCTCCACATCCTTTTTTTTATTTGTATGATCCAATCTGCACAATCACACTAAAGGGACTTCAATAAATAACATACCTGGCCTATATCCCAGGAAAGCTATCATATCGCTGTACTTTCTTCTCTCTGTACATTTTTGTTGAGTTTACCATTGTGGGCTGGATTGAAGGTACAGAGGCGACAGACAGCGACTTTGATGTGCGCAGACATTTCTTTTACAAATGCCTATGCTGAATGAATGCACAATGTGCTCAGCAGCAGGTACACAGATGGAAACGGACAGAAAAAGAGATAGAGAAAGCCAAAGACAGAGAGATGGGAGCCATGAGATGCACAGAACGGTGCAGGAGAATGTCAGAGAGAAAGTAAGAGAGAGGACAAAATAAAAAGAAATCAAGATTGGAGCAAGAAAAGACATTAATGCTATGAGCGGGAGAAGGAAGATGAAGATTAGAGGTTTAAGGATAAACAGATAAGGAGAGCAAGCACGTGGCAGGCGATGAAGCGAAGTAAAAAAAAAAGATAGAGAGATGAGATGAGACTGGCAGCTGATAAGACGTAATCCCCCCTTTTCACTGTCATTCCAAAGAAAACAGAGAGCGTTAGCAGAAGAAAGAGACAGAAAAACGTGAGGCCACCTCATTTACCTTGGTGCCCACGCGATCCTTCCATTCTCAGCAGTCCAGTGATTAAACACAACTCGCTTCCCGTCACCCAAGAAATCGAAGAAAAATAGCAGCTACGAACTACAATTCAGAACAATTTCTCTTCTCAAGCTCCCCCATGCTGCTTGTACAGACACACACAGCCTTCTGTTCCCACCGTAAAATAAAGATGTGGGGGGAATAAAATAATATGAGAAAGATATTGCACCGTATTGCATCGGGAGTCATGCGAGTAGAGAGTCTGCTCCCCAAATACTTGTCAGAGTGGAGCTGTGAGGACGTGCACGGGATGAAGGAGCCGAACTGCCACTTTAAATGCTACTGAGAGTGTAACTAAAACTGTGAGTGGTTTACATTATGGACTGTGAGGGGCCCTAGCAGACTGTGTAGGGCCTCTATGACACAGAGACAACTAGGTTTTGTGGCGAATATCTAATTACACAAAAACATGTTTTGTATAGCAATGGTCTTGCAGGTTGGTTTCAAATACCTAGTTCAAATCGAAATTCAATTTTATCCTCTCAACTAAAATTTCAGTACCATTTTATTTTTGCTACAGCTTTTGGGGTATGTCTTGGGCTTTTTACATTTTTTCTGTTCCATTAATTATTTTAGGTTTCGTAACCATTTTTAGTGTTTAAATTTAGCTGAAAAGCCTGTTTAATGGCAGGTTCCATTGTGACAAATGAAGCATAAAGCATGTTTCTCTATTGGGGCATGTTGTCACAAAAGGTCAATGTGTTTTGAATGAATTGTATATTTTAAAAACATCAGATATGTTCAAAAGCTATTTTGTAGTCCAGACTTTTGTTTGTGCACAAAAATTACTTTAACACAAAACATACCCTGAGAAATATTCTCTAGAATAAAAAGTGTGACAACTAGCCCCGGTCTGCTTTAATGTGATCCACTGCATTAGACTCTGAGAGGTCATTATAAATGACCCCTATTAGCATTAAGAATATAACTATAAGACACAATTAATCTCAGAGAAGATAAAACAGCAGTTTTCGGCTCATTATGTTTAAAACAAGGTGAAAGAATTATATAAACACATAATCAAGCCAAAAAGGAAAAAAAATAAGATAACAAAAACTAATTGCAAATAAAATTTAAAAAAATCTGGCTGGTGTAAGTAGAGAAGTCAGTATTAGGCTCATGCTGGAGATGCAGATCTGTGATCTGAGCAATTAACCTGAATTTCTCTGGTGAAATCCCCAGCTGTGCAAGCAGGGCACGTGTAAAGATGTAACCTACAAAACATCTCCATGGCTAAGGGCATCTGCCAACAAAATAAGCAAAGCACTGTAATCAAAATGAGCTAATCACTTCAGCCTAATTTACCACAGCTACAAAAAGCTTCTCCGGAAGAAAATGAAAAGATAGAAAGAGACTGAGGCAGTGTGGCAGAAACTAGGAAGCAGCAGATACATCACAGAGACTGAAAGAGCAGTGCGGTAGAGCAAATTCACCAGAGTTTAAAAGTTAGAGGGAGAATTCATTTTTTCAACGTCATTTTTTCAACATCATTCCAAAATCATATGATTTTCAGTCTTTTGTGGAACACAAAAGGAAATGTTCAGAAGAACGTGCAAGCTCTCTTCCGTGTTCTACAATGAAAATGGACATTTTCAAAATATTTTTTTTTGACATTTTATTTTTTTATTATATATACAGTATATATATGAAGAGTTCATTTGCAAAAACAGATAACGTTTTTAACAGTTCTCAAAAATCATGTTTTTTCATCGTGCATTACAATTAATCTCAATCAAACTGCAGTTGGGTTATTTTGACCAGATTAAAAAATAACTAAAAAAACAGCTAACTAACACAATAAAAACATGATAACATAATAAAAAATTATATATATATGTATATATATATATACACATATATACACACACACACACACACACACACATATATATATATATATATATATATATATTTATATAATAAAAAATATAGATTAAAATATAAAAATGTAAATAAATACATTAAGCTTTATACATATAATTTTAACTTATGTATTACATATATATTTATATATTCATGGTTGTCAGGCATTATGAATCATCATGAAAGTAGTTGTGTGTGAGGGACAGACTATATTCAGAAAAACTTTGACTTGAAAATCTTGCTTGTCTGGTAAAGATCAGCTTGACATCCTTCTGTAAATAACTCTTTTGTGTTAAGACAACACAAAAGAAAAAGTAATCCAGGTTTCTAAATTCACAAGAGTGTGAAAATGAAGGCAGAATTTTCATTTTTGGCTGAGAAGTGAAAAGTGAGGAGGAAAGAAAGAGACCTACGAAGGAAATGACAGGGGGAAACCGCAGGAGGTGCAGGCAGAGAGAGTGCTGGAGGCAGAAAGGAGAACGGCGACGCTATACGTCTCGTGAAACTCCACTGCTTCTAAGCTCACTAATTCAATCTCTGCAATCCTGTTGAGTGACTGAACCCTCCGCCCTTCCCGTTCCTCAGCTCCTGCGTTCTAATCCGACGCCTATATCCACTACACAACATAACATGACAGAAACGACAGTCAGGGGAGAGCCAATGGAAGGAGAAAGATGAAGAGAGTTAAGAGGAAGTGAGTGGAAGGAAAGGACGATTGTGTCACGTGTGAACCAACAGTTACGCTAGTCCTAATAAATTCATCTTTAATTAAAACTCTAAATCCCTCATACTTTAAAGCCATTTTTATAATTAACACTCTGATCTTCTCCTCCTAAATATAAAACAAGAAAACAATTAAAACTTTTATGATTTTTACTTCAAAACCCATTAATTAAAAAACGCAAACGAACAATGGCAAGATATTGAGACAGAACCCTCTTTGCTCATTAACGCGTGGCTAATTGATCCAAACCGGAATGTTTACCATAGGGAAGGCGAAGAATAAAATGCTCTCATTTTATTCACTTAACTGCATTTTTTATTTCTCAGTTTTTGAAGATTGAAGATTGGATGCAATAACATGAAAAGGTTTTCTTTTAATCCCTATGCTCACTTAGGCATTCTCATATTTTGCCCAGGTTTCTACAGAAATTAAGATCCGACCCTGAAGTGCCTGATGAAGGGATGAAGGATAAGTGTTTTTGTTGAAAAAAGCAGATTCTTCGAGTGCTGGCTGTAAGTGGTGTTCGGCACTTGGACAAATGGCCGTGCCCTTCACTGTGACCCTGATAAAGAAAGGATGGGACTCATCCATCAAAACTACAATACCCAAGATTCATCACTGCAAGTACGGATCGCAAACAGACATTGCCTTAAGACACACACACCATTGCGGTGGCAAATAAGCCATAAACTCACTCATCCTTTCTCCCACTCCTCCTTTGCATGTACTTCATTTCTTCTCTCTCCTCAAGGCAAGAGGAACTTTTAATAAAAAAAAGCATTTTAGCAGAGAACATGGGTGTTATAAAAATGAGCGAGAGAAGGCCATCTCACCGTAACACGGTTGTGAATAATTTAACGACAGAGATGCTACGTGCCAACCTGCCAAAAGCCTAGGATTTTTTTTTCACCATCATTTAAATAATTCTTTCATCCAACAGTATCCAGTCCAAAGTAATGGCTAGTCCTCTTCTTTTTTTTTTTTCTCAACCGCACTTAAACAGCACGCATTATCACATTCTCATCAATATTCAACAGCCTGTCCCTCTTTCTGTATCACCTGACCTCTTCCACAAACTCTGCTAACATCTCCGTCTTCCTCATAATAGTCAGACTCCTCCATAAAGCTTTTACTTTTCAACTTTATGTCGTCTCACCAACACCTTGCTTTCCTCCCTCTTTTTCTCTCATCTGCTCAGTGCACATATTGATTTCTAGCAATATGATGCAGTTTTTATTACAATAGATGTCCCCTAATCAAAAACAAGTATGCAAGCTATATTTCACATATTACTATACCCATATTTTGGTTTATTAAAAAAAAAGAGTATCAGTTAAACAGATTCCCAATACACCATTCTGTTCACTTTGCTCAGTGAATTTCTAAACTTATATGATTGAATGCAATTTTATACCGAACCACTTATTAAATGTATGCATCTTTCAGACAATCAGATTCAAGGGCCAGAAGTATTTGTTCTATCTATCTATCTATCTATCTATCTATCTATCTAACCAGGCAAAAGTTTTAATATTTTTAATAAGTCTCTTATGCTCACCAAGGATAAATTTATTTGATTAAAGCAAGTAAAACCTGCAATATTGTAAAATTTAAAATACCTCTTTTCTATTTTGAGATATTTTACAATGTAATTTATTCATGTGGTGGCAAAACTACATTTCCAGCAACCATTACTCCAGTTTTCAGTGTCACATGATTTTTTAAATAAAGGATCCATGGTCACGTCATATGATAAATGATTAATTATTCCAAATTTTTGACTGGTGAATATTTATTAATAAATCATGATTTCCATGTTAAAATATTCCCAAACCAAAAGGTTTTGCATACCAAAGTGTTTACACCACACAAACTACTTTTATTAAATAAGACTCAATGAGATGTTGTTTACATGCACTGATAACAAGTGACGGTTTCAGAATTTCTGTGCACATAAATCTAGAAAAATGAAGAAATAAATCAAAATAAAGAAATAAATAAAACTATGACACAGCTTAGAGCTCAGTGCAACCGGTTTGAGGTGCAGTTAGTTATAGTTGTCTTAAAACTGGCCCCAGCTGATATCATAAAACATCCGTTCCATCCCATCTGTCTTTTGATTTAACACTTTCTGCTATTTCCCTCCCCCGAACGGTGTCGGCTTTTCCTCAAATCCCACTTACAAAACAGACCAATTCTAACAATTTCGTCTGCCACTCTTCATCTCTCCTTCACACTCAGACACACCAATCACTTTTTTAATATTTACGAGCCAGACTAATTATAAATGTCCTATTTTCCTGAGCCCTTCCACCATCGCCCCAAAAGGTCAGATCTTGTCCCCTCAAAGCCGCACTCGGTTTTGCACGCATTTGATCTCTCAGTCCCTGTCATCAGGTTGCATTGCCGCAGGCGCTTTTCATTCAATTACAGCTTCCACTGTTTTTGTTATTGTCCTCACTAATAATAGAGCACCTCTGTCTTTGCTGTCACGCAAGGAGCCATCAATAGTGCCAGTCCTTATCTCCATCTCAGCAATCAGCCATAGCAGTGCCACCCTAGTCTAGAGGAAAGATGGAGGGGGAGGGCGGGGAATGGACAGGCATACAGCGGAACCATCATAAATGAGAGAGGGAAGAGATGAATGGAGACCCTGGAGTCCTGGAGAGAGAGACGAGGGTGGGCTAGCGTATGAGTGTTGGTTTTGTGTGCTATTGTGGACTCTGTGTGTGTGTTTGTTTACAATACTTAGACGATAGAGGCAGAGGAAATGGAGGAGAAGTGGAAGAAGCAGGGTAGGCACATAGACAGAGATACAGAGATGAATAAGGGGGTGACAGACAGAAGTGCCCCGAAGGCTCCGGTTACATTTGGAATTGAGGACGCACAGTGACATGGATGTAATTGGTGGAAACTAGCTTAAGAAGAGGGAAAGGGCCACTCACGAATGAAGGCCAAAGAGGCCCCTCTATTGCATCACTGCCAATCCCAGCTCTCTTCCTTTTTAATCTCTCAGGTTTAGTCATATTTTCACCCTGTCAACACAAATCCACATGTATTTGCTCATTTGACCTCTATGTTCAGTGCTGTAATCACGCTTTAGCTCCACTCCAGCTCATTAACTAGGGATGAGCAACAGCATTAATTTTCTTTTCAATCTAATATCAAGCACCATCAAGGTATATATATATATATATATAACACTAATTAAATACTAATTAAAAAATACTAATGAAGACAATATTACAGGATTTTTGAGATTTCTGAGTGAAAAGGTCAATATTTTTAATACCACTAAAGACAACAACACAATAAACCCATTAAAATGTAATTAACATAAATCCTAGATAGATAGATAGATAGATAGATAGATAGATAGATAGATAGATAGATAGATAGATAGATCTTGGAGTGTACTAAACAGCATTATAAGCATTATAAACATTTATACATGAAGAGAGAGGCCCATTTCATCTAACATCTACTCACCTGTATGCAGAAGCACCACATCCTCCACTCCTTTATTAAGACAAATTTACATATAGCCCTGTCGTTCAGTCTCATTTATTGTGTAAGTCCTTCGATAACTTTGATTTCATCGCCACAAGCATGTTTGATGACATACTAATGTAAAACTGAAAGCTGATTGGTTTGAATGGTTACCTCTTCATTATGACTGGTTATATATGCAGAAAGAGGGAAATGTAGCTTCCCTTGCACTTTTCATAATTAATTTTTGAGCATAATTTTAATTTTTTTAATTCATAGAAATTATATTTACTGATGAATTTTAAGTCTCTAGTCTAAATTGAATGTGATTACTTTGAGGGAAGAATTAGCCTACATCAAGAATTAGTGAGTAATATTTGGACAACCCATACGTTTATATCTAGTAATAATATAAAGTCAACAAAAAGGATTTTTGTATCGAAACATGACACTGAAAAAAAAACAGTATTTTTAATACTTAGTAATAAAGCTGAGTTTTAGAATATAAATGCATTAAAACAAACAAAAGTTTTCTTTATTAAATCATTTCAAAGAAAAGTTAACATTATTATTCAATATCACAAATGTTTGGGCACAAAGTATAACGCATTTACTAAATTGCAAAACAAGAATTTGGAGGTTTCATGCTATGTAAACTCTATCACCAACCCATCACCACACCAGCCATCATATCTTGTGCCTGAGATTGAGTGGTACTGAGTGATCTTGAAGTGTAAGAAAACGCAGTCGACAAACTTCCCAAAAACCCACTCCTTGCTCCAAGCGGGACCACTCGCTTCCTCTCCGCACCGCTCCATTTGCCCTCATATGACATTTTCAGACATCTCAGTATTACACGATCGTGGTGAGCTCTGTAATTGTAGTGAAGCCTTTATAATGTCTGATAGACAGATGGCCAGCAGGGCTGCTGAGATTAATCTGTACAAAAGCAAAAGCTTTCACACCATGTGGTCACAGCACGAAACTGGATTTCACTGACACCCGGTAATAACATTTCTAAATCTTTCAGAGTTAACGAATAAGTTCGAGGCCAAAGCCCAAAGTCAGCATGAGTGTGAACCTTCAGCCTTGCACTGGCAGCACATGGCTGGCCAAAGGTGTTCTTCTTTACCTTCGGGAACACAGGAACTCAGACTCCGAAAATAAGGCGTTAATGCCTGAAGTTAGCAACAATTTGCGAATTTTACATTCAATTACCTTTGTTTAACACGTCCCCTCTGCCTCGCAACAGCCTCGCAGCCAATAGCATCCAAAGCGTAAGTCTTGCATACCAAGGAATTTCTGAGCGCCTAAATCTGTCCCGAAAGAAACATTTTTTGGTAGAGATGCACAAGTAGCTGTCAGGGTCTTTTTTTTGCCACAGCCACAAGGGAAAAAAAGAGGGTAATTTACACTCAAATGCCTATCTGTGAGGAAGTTTGTGGTTAAGTAGATTGATTGAGTAGGAATTTTAATTCATGAAACTGCGAGAACTCTTAAATTATAAAAAGGAAAGGGAGAGAAAGTGTGTAATTTGAGAGCAGAGCTCTCGACGAGACCAAGGTCATGGGCGAAAATTAGAAGGTCTCTGTGTGCTACGTTATTTGATTACTTAATACATTAGACTACTAAATTTGAAGCACACAGACAGGAAAAGAATGGCCTAAAGAAGCCACAGAGCTCCAAAGCAGTACGATTTTTTTATTCTGTGGAACACAAAAGAATAAATTCAGAAGAAATTTCCTTACAATGAAAGTCAATGGCGTCTAGTGTTGTTTTGGGCCTCGCTGATTTTCAAACAGTTAAAACATTCATCTCCACCTACACTAACCTTTTTCCTTGGTGCCAAAGAGAGAACCAATTGCGTGACACTAGCGAGCACACCCTGCAAACACAAAACAATTTCTCTGCCCCACATGCACACCTACTCACTCTTCATCATCAGCTGTGCACGTATAATATAAACCTGAGCCCGCGCACACAACCCCCGAAACCTCTGCTGTAATGGAGTAGGTTTGTGCGGGAGAGAGTTCGCTGTCTGCATTGAAATGAAACCGGCGTTAAAAATACACACAGGCACTTGGGTTTTCAAAGTGGAAAAAAGAAGGAAGCTAAAAAAGCAGCATTTTTCATTTAACTTTTCCCCTATGGTCCTTGGAGGCCGGGTGGATTAAACCTTTTTGTAAGTCAAGGAAGTTGGTGCCGCCAAGATTTCTAAATGAAGGGGGCGTCTTAATTGGAAAAGGCTTTAGATATTCCTGAGTCTGATTAAACAGCTCTGCACAACAGAGATGGATGGAGGGAGCGAGGGAGGGAGGGAAGGATGGATAAGAAGAGAGGGGAACGGAGAGAGACAAAGGAGTGGAGTAAAGAAGGAGATGTAGCAGAAAGAGAGCGAGTGAAGTAGGATGTAAAGGACTGCGTGTTCATTGAAGTAGGGGAAATAGATGTGAGCGGAAGCTGATGAGTTATCCTGCAGGCTTTAAGTGGCCAGAGTGGAGCTGAGCTCTGCACAACACTCTAAAAAATAAAGGTTACGGTAAGAACCAAAGTTTTAAAGCCCTGATGCTGTAGATTAAGCTATTTTGAGCACAATTCTCTAGAACCTTGTGCTTTAAAAACTCACAAACTAATACACTAATCCGAAGAACCTATCATGTAACTTTAAAGGGGTCATATGATGCGATTTAAAGTTTTCCTTTCTCTTTGGAGTCTTACAAGCTGTTTGTGCATAAGATCCCTGAAGTTGCAAAGACTAAAGTCTCAAAACCAAAGAGATATTCTTTATCAAAGTTAAGACTCTGCCACGCCCCCCTAAAACGACTCGGTTCAAACACTCCTCCACGTCTATGTCACGATGTGGGGAGATTTTCATAACACTGCCCAAACGTATACGCAATGAAAGAAGGCGGGACTTTTATTCTCGCTATAGAGTTGTTGCTGCCGCGGGCGCCATGTCCTGGAGACGCTGTTTCATTTGAAAGCGAAACTACTTTGTTTGGGCTTCCAAAAGAGGACACAACTAGAAATCAGTGGTTAAGTTGTATTTACAACACTGTTCCAGAGCAGTCCAACGAAATATTTCAGCAAAAGGGCAAAACATTTTACGGAGGACTATTTCCTGAGCTATAGTTACAATGCTGGCTTGCACAAAGGCTGTTTCTATAAAGTGGGGCAATTACAACTTTTCAAGGACAGTCTGGCGCTTCTGACCACTGTAAGTACATTTCTGCCACTGACGATTCAAACACGAGTTTTAAGCAGTGTAGAGTAGTGCTTGTTGTTTGTGTTTCTCCGATCACAAATGCAGACATGGTAATGTTTACGCAGTGCGATGCAACGCGACTCGTAAAAAGACAGTATAAGTCATTATAATAAGTAATTATGTCCCCACTGGATGCAACAAATGCCTCGTTTGTAATGGATTTTATTGTTTTTGTGTGACTCCCGCCCTGAAACACCATCACAATACGGTGAGGGGCGTAACATTTCCGTCTCAAGCTTAAGGTATTCGGCCAACCACAATGCACTGGATAGCTGGCCAATCAGAGCACGCCTCGCTTCTCAGAACGATGAGCTTTGTAAAAATCGAAGCGTTTCAGAAAGGCGGGGCTTAGAGGAGCAACAATAATGTACAGTATGTGCAAAATAATGTGGTTTTTTAACTTTAAACCACATAAACACATTGCATTACACCAAATACCCAAAATAATGTTCTTTTGCAACATCATATGACCCCTTTAAGATTTTCACAGAACTTTCCATCTTGTTTTTGAAGTAAGAGTGGACACCGCTATTTGTAATCTGAATGCAAGGCTTCTTGTGTCATTGGTTATTTTACCTATGCAAAAACTATTATGCTGCTTGATATCGCAAAACTGGTAATTCATTATCATAAACACAATGGTTCGTAATGCAAACAAGTTTTACTGTTTACTGAACTTTATTACTCCTCTACTTATACTGGCTAATGAATCAGACGTCTTACACATTCACAGTAAATAGCTTACTTCCACATTGGGAATAGGAGATCAACTATGTAATATAGTGGTCATCATTCTTATTCTATGAGACAAAATACGGTTATAGTTCTTTGCAATACAGTGCACCTTTTTTAGCTGATAAAATAAAATAAAATATTAGATGAAAATCTTGAAAATAATTAAAAAATATATATTATATATATATATATATATATATATATATAATGTTATGGCAAATAACAAATAAAATAAGATAAAAAAGTACAAGTACTACATTAACTTTTTATGTCAATTTTAGTAAATGTAAGTTCAATTTAAATCAAAATAGAAACAAAACCTAATAAAAGTGACAAAACCACAAAAAAATGACTAAACCTAAACTAAATGAAAATGAAAATTTTTAATACAACTAACTTAAATACAATAGTACAATCTAGCACTGCAATGCAAGTGTGATGTTAACTAAAAAAAAAAATCATAAAAAAATTTCATACAAGTGATATTTTATAGTCCAAGTCTTCTGAAGCTATACAATAGCTTTGTTTGATGGACACATGGTAAATCTTACTATCCGCAGAGCTCTGGAATAAATAAAAGTCATATGGACTATAAAAATGCCAAGCCAACAGTACTGAAGCCAAACATCATTGTTTTTTGTTTGTCTTATGACCAACATCTTAGCGTAATTCACTCAATAATATCATATGACATTTTTACGATGCTTTTTGAAATTTTAAAGCTTGGTGTTAGAAATCACCAGCCACACAGTGTTCGAGGCTAAGTAAATGATGACAGAATTGTCTTTTGTCTAATAACTGTATATTTTAAATTCAAGAATGTTTACATTGCAGAACAAACAGCATAAAGGGATCTGCGCCACTTTGGGAAAATACAATCTCACTACATCACCTTCCTGAGGACCCCTTCACGACGTCTCCACAGGTACACAAGTACACTCAGACCAAAAAGAACATCATATGCTGCCTGTGAATCAAAAATATTAATCATACCTTTCCACAAGACTTCTAAATATTTCTCGCACCTCTCGTGATGCTGGAATATTCATGATTCTAACAGGAACATGGTGAGATATTGACAGACTGCACGCGTGTGAGCGCATCTCTGAGTGTCACTACGTGTTTGTGTTTGCATGTTTGCTTGTGTGTTTATGCACAGTTTCCTTCTTCCAATCATGCCGATTTTGATGGTTTCTAAGCATGCACGCACATGTCTTATTAGCAAACAGTTAGTGTTCATAATTAAGAGAGTGTGTGTGTCGACACGATACACGTATGGATGCACAGTGAAGGAGATTTGGCCGTGCTCCTGCACACCTCCAGGCCCGATTAGCCTCCCCTCTCCTTCTTTCCCAAAGAGCCCTTAGGTGGGCTTTAGTAGCAGCAGATTATTCACCCTTCCTTAGCTTCCCCCTGGGCCGGCTGGCTGGATGACTGGCTGGCTGGATGAGCATGAGGGCTAGGCCACGGCAGCTGGAGGGTGTGGGGGCCGATCTATTCTGCGGAGGTTCTGCTGGAGCACCATCCAGCTGGTGTGGATAGATCAGCGATCACCTCAGGCGGAGGGTTAACACAAAACTACCATGCAGAGACTCGGCAGGGAACGACAACAACTGTATCTGGCAGCATCATTTTCACGAAGTACACAATGCAGAATAAACCCTGAAGATAGCGCCCTGGGACTGAAAATGTTTTCAAAGTTTTTATTAACTGGAAAAAATAAATAAATTAAATTAAATTAAATTAAATTTTAAAAACTAAATAAAAAAACTTAAAATAAAAATGTCCACAAATAACATTTTTTGTGCTGTGAAATGTAATATCATTAAACATTTTTAAATTTTGCCATTTGAAAAAAACTAAACGCTGAAATCAGACAATTCTAGTGTTATTTTAGTATCATCAAAATACTATAATAATTTTTATTAATATTTTGAATTAGTTTTTATTTTTATAGTTTCTTTTTTCATTTTAATTTTAGTTAAGGTTTTAATAATGTTGTTGATGAGTTTTTGTCATTTTTATTAGTTTTTTTTAAACATGTCAAATATAGATTTCATACATTTTTAATTCAGTTATAGTTACATCAAAACAACTAAATGAAAATGAGAAATGTTGCCAACTGTCTAAAAATAAGTTTGTTTGTTTTTTGGATCTCTGTTTGTTTACATTTAAAGTTTAAGTAATTATATATATTATATTATATTATATTATATTATATTTAGTGCTGTCAAATGATTAATCGTAATTAATCGCATCCAAAATAAAAGTTTCTGTTTACATAATATATCTGTGTGTTCAGTGTTTATTTATTATGTATATATAAATACACACATATACAGTATATACTTTGAAAATATTTACATGTATATACATTTATATATTTATATTATATTATATTTTATATTATATATATAAATATATTTAATATATAAACATAACATTTTCTTAAATGTATACATGCATGTGTTTGTATTTATATATACATAATAAATATATACAGTACACACTTATATATTATGTAAACAAAAACTTTCATTTTGGATCCGATTAATCACGATTAATCGTCTGACAGCACTAAATTATATTATATTATACAATTATTATATTAATAACTATATTATATTATACAATTAAAAATTACAGTGTGAAAACTAACAAAAACTCAAACAATTTGTAATACAAACATAAATAAATAAGTAATACTAAACCTGTCTGGAGCAAGTTGTAGTGTCTTGCTCAAGGGCATAATAGTGATAGTTCATGGCTCATTCCTTGGGATCAGACTGGCAACAGTTATAATCCCAGATCTTAACCAATAGGCCACCCAACCTTCATGTACTAATATTTGGGATCAGAGGCTCAGTACATGCAGAAACAGTCCTTTACAGCAATTTTTAACAAAGCGTGACCTGATAAAGTGACAAGCGATAAATCGTTTCTCATCCATGTCAATCTCAGTTTTGTCCTAACCAACAATGACTGCAACATGTGATGCTCGACGAGACATTCTGTCCATCACTTGGTTTTTATTTTTGCTGACTAGCTCCATCCACAGCGAGTGAAATCTATTGACTTGAAGTCCCGCTCCACATAGCTGTACATCAAATATTTACTGATTGGCTGTTATTTTGTCGCTTCACACAGTATGTCACATTCAATGAGGAAAGAGTGACTGCTATCGCCTGTTTGGGACAATTTGTTTGAAAAGGGAGCATGTGCAGTACCAGTTTGGGTGCACCTGAATGAATGTTTCTCACTTTAAAGACCTTTTGATCATCCTGCAGGCTTAAGATAAATGCCAGAAGTTAGTGTTGAAGACATTTACAAGTTATTCCTGTATAAGAATTTCTGTAGAACTAGACTAGAATTTTTTTTTAAAAAATGTACGAGGAGAGAAATTAAATTAGAAAAGGAAGGAAAAGCATCTAAAAAGTCTCCAGCAGGCATGTGAACTTTATTCAATGCACCTCATGAAGTAAAAAACACTAATCTTCATTTACTGAAATAAAAACGAAAACTAACATAACTTGGAAAAACTGAAACTAAACTAAAATACATTTTCATGACTCAAAAAATAACTAAAATAAAAGAAAATGGCCACAAACTAATTTAATAAATAATAATAATAATAATATATAATATTTTTAATTATACTAGTCAGTGCATTAACTTAGGTATCCTTAACATACTAAAAACAATAAAATAAAATAAAAATGA
>JAFVLL020033516.1:0-52254 GCA_021397915.2 Tor tambroides | reverse complement strand
TTGATGCTAATTATATATTAAATCATATCAGATATGTATTTTTATTATAGCAATACACTATAGAAAATGCCGATCCATGTGTGAGATAATATAAAATGTAATAAATATAATACAATAAACATTACCTTGTCATAGTGTTTTATCATTTATACAGATAACTGTTATATATGCCAGTAAAATAGATAAAATAACCATATTAGAATAATATATTACCTTATTACTTATATTAGCGCTTTATACACATATATTATATATATATATATATATATATGTATATATATATAAATATATATAAAAAATGTGTGTTCCGGGACGGAATGTCTGCGTTTGCTTTGGTCTGTGTAACCCGCCCACTGCAAGTTTACCCACTTGTATTTCGGCATCCCAGGTTGCCAGTTGGCAGAAAACAGCGCATTTCATTTCATTTCATTCGTCATGTGTGCTCGTTCCTGTTGGTGTCGTCAATCTGGCAACCTGTGTGTGCATCAAGTCTGAGAAGGGGGGGCTGGGTGAAAAAAACCCTCTCCAATATTTTGAATTTGGACTGCAATACCTAGTTCAACCACTAGGTTCAACAATGTCAATTCTACATACAGCACCTCTAATAATAAAAATTAAAGTTGCTGCAACAAGGAAGCCTGTGGCTCTTTTTCCTACATAATAAATGACTTGCGCCTTAAGCCCTAAACACACTACATGATTTTCGGTTGTCCCAGACAAAATATTGGTATCGTGAAACAATCGTGGCGATTTCGGTGATCGTGGCTCCTAATCGGTGGTCCTATGTCCCAACCAATACAAATCCGACATGAAATCAACACGAAACAATGTTGAAAAAAAATAAAGAAAAAAAATAAAATGAAAATGGTGCTAAAACATAAAACTGCTTACCTCAAGCTCTTATCCCTTCCTCTTTTGCCACTTCCACTTTTTTTCAGCACACATAAAAACTACAACTGCTAGAGTCTGATTATCATGCTCTTTTTGTTTACCACTAGCGCATGCTGATGACATTTTATTCTTCTATAGTAACGTGCATTGTAGCGTACAAGTCAATAGGTGTCATCATCGTACAGTCTACATACATGTTGTAGTCGAGTTTATTAGATCCATGACGCACAGTGTGACATTGCACGATTTTAGCAATCCTATAAGATCACTGCAGTGTGTCTCGGGCTTTAGAGTGTGCAGACAAAATGCAATAGCAAACTCCGCCATGTTATCTTGCGTTCGAAGGCAGAAGATGTTTGGGAAAGTAATCTTGTGAGACCGTTCTAAACCAAATCATATTGATGACTTTGGCGTTTCAGAATGATTATAACTGATTGAATGATAATGGGCCTTTAAAGTCACCTCACCTCTAGAGCGCTCTCGGTGCTCTCCTGAAGTGGCCAGTCCCTCTGAAGCCTTTCCAGAACAACAATATCTGCACCTTTACAGTACAGCTTCAACTGTCCTCCAGGGTCCCGCACTAAACAAACCCATACATTAACCTATATGTTAATATGTTTTTTACACATATCCTATGTACCTTGCCCAGCATGAATTTCATCAACAAGCTGTATGCGAACAGCTTGATTTCACTCATTCACGTGTGCCTTTTTGTGCTAAAAAACTTTGAAAGCCTATGTGTTTGGCTGTACGCAAAATCTTAAGTGTTCACAGCAGAACTGAAGTATGCTTTGGGCTTCAACTTCACAACATTTTAGAAACTTGAAAAAAACAAACCCAAAAGGTAACAGTGATGTTTTTTGCCAATACAGTGGAAGTCAGTTGGATCCAGTCATTATATAGACAAAAACATTCTTCAAAATATCATCTTTTGTGTTTCACAGAAGTTTCAAAAGAAGTTTGGAATGGCATGAGTAAATGATGACAGAATTTTCATTTTTGGGTGAACTATTTCTTTAGGAGCAGTTGATGAAACTCACCCAGTACTGACATGCGTCTCCTCTTGCTGGTGAAGTCCAGGAGGGCCAGAAGCTGATAGTTTCGCGTGAGGCCCATCTCACTGATGGTGAGGGTTTCTCGTGTACGGGAGAGAAACACCCAGCCGAGCTCCCGTGCTGCACACACCAGAGCTTCTTCATCAGGAGAGGCAGCTTGGTAATGAGGCAAACCTGTATTTAAAAAAAAAATTATAAAAATGTAAAATATACTTTCCTATGATTTTGCCTGGTCTCCATTTTATGGTGCAGTATTCCATCTGGCATCCATTCTTTAGGGGTAAACTATCAAAAATTTGTAGGCACTTTTTTTTTTTCTTCATATTTTTCTTCACTATGACAATTTTATTAAAATTCTTAAAGCCTTTCAAGCCTTCTAGCACTACCAAGAGGTTAAAAGTTGCATTTACACTACTGTTTAAAGGTTTGAGGTCTGAAGATGAAGTTTGAGGTTTCTTGAGCAGCAAATCAGCATACTAGAGTGAGTTATGAAGGATCATGTGACACTGAAGACTGGAGTAATGATGCTGAAAATTCAGCTTTGCATTACAGGAATAAATGACATTTTAACATTAAAAAAAAAAAAAAATAGAAAACGGTTATTTTCAACTGTAATAACATTTCACAATATTACTGTTTTTACTAATGGAGCCCTGGTGAGCATTAGAAACTTCTTTCAAAAACACTTGTCCTGACCCAAAACCTTTGAACGGTAGTGTTGGTTTTTGTTGACAAGATTTAACCTGCGTTATAAACTTTTAAACAATTGTTTAAATGAAGCCGTGAATGTGTGATGCTTTTACATTGGGACGAATGTCCTGAGGGCCCAAAAAAAAACTTTGGGGCCCTCTGCTGGTCAAGTGCTAGTTGTAAATGCTATAATTTATGGCCCTGTAATTGCATTTTGCAGCTATATTTTCATCATTCCCCTTCCTTATCTCCTAACAATTACAATAATGCCAGAATAAATATCATTTCTACTAACCATCCCTCCACTCGCTCATGACAGTGTGGCAAAGGGCCAGAGCCGTGAAGAACTCTTGGCACTCAGGGCTGCTCCGTTCACGCAGATTGTCCACCAACCGCTGGTCGGAAAACTTCAGTCCACCACAGGAAAACCTGTTCCAGCTTAAGTCTAGCAGCTTGTTGAAATCAAGAAATGAAATGTATCAACTTTGACTAGGTCTGTACATTAGAACAGTAATAAATGAATGTATTACTTCTTACCTTGAGTTCCTTTGACATGTCACCTGAACAAACAGACACTCGTCATTAGTGAAATTATAAAGTACAGAAGGCTGAAAAGAGCGTCAAAGAAATTAACAGACCATAAATGTGTCCGGCGATGAAGCACTGACGAAAAAGCAGGCGGTTTTGCGTTAGAGTGCCGGTCTTGTCGCTGAGCAGGTGGCCCACCTGACCTAATTCCTCATTCAGGGTGGTTGTACGGGCCTGAGCGGGGCTGTTATTGTCCTCCCAGTACATCTCAACATCCCAACCAATCAGGAGACAATGCACCATGTGGATCACTTCAAATCTGGTGCGAGACAATGAAACGGTGAGCGAAATATTAAAAGATAATATAAACTAAATGTTAAAAAAAAGGCATAATGAGAATATGGAGAGCTGGTGTTACGTTATATAGAGAGACATGGGCATCGAAGGACTAAGCAAAATGATGTAGCCCCAGAAGGTGAGGAAGCCCAGGTAGGCAGGAGACGAATCACGCTGCAAGACAGAGACAACGTCGTACTGAGTGGAAAACCTGTGCTCAAAAATCCCAGCGCCCACAGCCAGGAGAAGGGCTGTTGTTAGCATGAACAGCAGAATCTGAAACATGATAAATACTGAGTTAGATAGGGAACATTTTCAGACAGATTCTTAAGAAACATTCATAAAGACAAGTGCATTAATACATCAAGAAAACTTAAAATAAATAAAATAAAAAAAACAAATATAAAATAAAATATATAAACAAAGTTAAAATAAATAGTATAAATACATTTTTAAAATAAAATCACTTCTAAATAAAAAATTTATAATACATACATATAAAAAAGTCACAAAAGAATTAGCCTAAATAAAAAAGGAATGGAGGTTATTTACTTGTCTTCACAATTATATTTTTGATAATTAAAATAAGCTTTTAATTAGTAAAAAAAAATAAAAAAAATAAAGTATTTCTTACTACAATTAATCAAATGTAGTAAGATCACTAACCAATTATATATGATATTTGCATATGATTTGAATTGTTATGTACAGCTAAGAAGGTCAACGAGTGATTACACAATCAATGCATTTTAAAAAAAGCTACTATTCAGGCTATTCATGTCAATTATAAGTTAATATTTTTAATTTTAAGATAAGTTGATGCAAAGTTATACAGTTTCTTTCTCTCTTACCACCAACACAGTTTTGTTTAGTAGTATTTCCACTTGAGTTTTCTTCAGTTTTAGTTTTCCACAGTTTTGCAGAATTTTACTATCTGAGCCTGTTATGGTCAAAGAAAAACATTAAATTTTTCATCTGTCAACCAAGGCCATTTGAAACAATAGCTCTGCACAGGACTGGTAGTGTTTAGGCTACAAATAGCACAGATTTTATTTACCTGTGTATATTGCTAATCCATAAGCTATGTCCGTGTTTCGCAGCACAGTTCCTCGGAGGAGCAGATGGTCTGTGTCCAGAAGGTGGCGCTCTCCTTTCCAATGTAACTCACCTTTGAAGGAATGCAAGTTACCGTTTGGTCCTTCGCACCACACAATACCTAAGGTAAAAGAAAGAGAGAGAGAGAGAGAGAGAGAGAGAGAGAGAGAGTCAAAGAAATGAATAGAAAGCTTATCTTCTGGTCATTACAAATGAATGACTCCAATGTTTGCGAGTCTATACAAACCATCAAAAGCTGCCAGGCTTTGCTTAACTGAATCTCCATTCAGCTCAGTATGAGTTACACTCAGAGCCTGGCGAAACTTCAAGTTGGTTTCTCTGCAAACAGCAAAACAGTACAGTTTAAGAACAATGCAAACATGCTACATTAGCACTGGAGCTAATTTTCCATAACATGGTATGGTTCTTTAAATTTCTTTAGATATAGTAACAGTTCTATTTAGAACCATATGAGCCTGAAGAATCCTTTTTTGTTGTTGTTGAAATAGTTTAAGGTTCTTTATTCCCGCCTTTTTGTTTTTCAAATCTGTAACTGTCAAAGCCACCTCATCTAATTACACAGACTATCAAAACCAACTTAATTTTCTTTATTAAAATGTCTATACATTTAAAGTTTCAAATTTTTCCCATCTTTGCTCTTACCCATCGATGTCTGCTGTTTCTACGTAGCAAAGGCTGTGTGGCTCAGTGCTGCAAAGGAGAAGCAAATCTGCCTGGGATAAACAACAGAACAAACTTCAGGGGTCCGTTCTTTGTACGTCGCTAACTCAGTTAGCTGGATTTGATTGTTGCCGGTTTTGCTTGATCTTGGATCATTTGGTTCTTCCAAGCTCATCCTAGACTTGCTGTCATAGCAACAGGTCCGTAAGCTTAAACCTGCTCGGGAGCAGGCTTATTTCATGTAAACAGGATTAGATTGCATCTTTTTAAGCAGAATTGATACTTAATATCTGCCCCAGCCACCGCTACTTTATTACAAGAGTACCCTACTGGTCCAGGGACAATAATTTAAAATAATAATCATTTAAAAATGAATTTGAAAATAATATAATGATGTTGTGTAGTCTATAAGCTACTACAGACACAGCCAGTTTTACTCATTGAAAGATTTATTCATGATAAAATAATTACTTTATAATTGTATTGGCGTCTCACACATGATATACAGTTAATCTGAGTCGTTATATTAATTTGAGTGATGACGGTTATTATGAGTGGAGCGCAGGAGATGCAGATAACTTCTCTAAGAAACTTTATTAATGCTGTCACATAAGAAACCTGCTTCAAAGATAAAAATAAATGAATTGCTAATTACAACATTGAAATAGAAATGTATAGCCTGTACAAATGCTAGAAATCATGAATATAAATAATAGGGAATCATGTAAAAAAAATACAAATAAATTAAAAACAGTGCACATTTCATTTATCTATTATAACATTTATGTAGTTTAGTTTGCTTATAAAGGTCCAGAAATTTGTCAACTTTTTCGTCAGGTGTCTTTTTTAATGATATGATGTCATTACGTTGCTGTTTTGCCGCCAGCCATCACTGCATTGCTGATCGTGGTTTCGAGTATACACATAGTATACACGATACATCTGCCCTTTAAAACCAGCTCATGAACGCGCAATTATCTCCGATAACTCAATCCAGCCGTACTAATCATCAACAACAGGTGCGTTCGAAGAACCGAATTAGCCAGATCCTGATTAGTGCCATGATATCATCTTGGATGTGTCATTTGATCTCGGATGTAATAAGCGACGTACGAAGAACGGACCCCAGGTTTGTTAGCATTAGCTAAACTTGTTTGCAGTTAATCTTAAGTGGGGAAATAACTTCATAGCTCTACTAAAAGTCACTTGGAGACCAAAAATGAGATCAGGAAGTTTGGTATTGGTATCTAATGCAATGAAATCCATATTTAAAAGTGTGACTTGCGTGTCCAAATACATTTTTGGCTACTGGGTTAGAAACACAGATACACACACTCACAGGTATGATCTGGTCCTTATGAACCTGGAGAATGTCGCCAACACGTACATCTTTCCACTTAACAGTTTTGAAGCTGCAAAGGAGATATTTAACAGGAGGACTTTTTAAGTGAGAGATTCTCTGTAAATCTAAATTCGGTTGATGATGAAGTGTTTGTTTTGTTTCTGAGCTTTCCAAGCCCCTGACAGCATTACTCACCCCTCAGGAGTGAGAATGTCACATGGGCGCCGGTTAATTTGTGCATCACTACGTCGTCGGCCCTGTGAGACGTGGGAGCAGAGGGAGCATAATAGACAGATGTGGGAGTGAGGGGAAAATGGCTGAAAACTGAGATATGGCTGGTCTTTAAACTTCTACGTAAGTGAAAGTAGTTTAAAAGCGTCGATTGAGAGAATGACAAGAATGACAGACTCACCAAGTCTGTGGCTAGATCTTTACACCCACGCACAAGCAGAACAAACAGCAAAGGAAGCATAGTGCTGTACCAAGGGATGGTTGCAATTATAGGAATACACTGTAAATGAAAGATGCACAAAACAGCATAAATTCCCACCTATATGATTAAAAATATATATAAATAAAAAGTAAATGGTCTGTATAAAGCCAAGTCCTAATCCCAGGTGAACACCTCTGGTGTGACTTTAAATACAGACCTTGTACTTCCATCTCTGTTGCAACAGTTTTAGAAGTGTCTAAAATGACTAAAGTTGGAAATCACCAACAAAATATTGGGTAAATAGTTTGAAAACTTTAAAACAAAGAAACAAAATGATTTAAAAAAAAAAAAAAAAAAATTAACATTCTGCACCATTTCCAATCAACTCATTGAAGAACTGTGGATCTTTTCATATATATGATCACATAGCTTACAAAAAAAAAAAAATATATATATATATATATATATATAAAATATACTTTATAGCCTGCAGGCATTTGCATATTTGTAAACATAAAAAATATGAGCACATTTACACAATATGGGCTGATTATATTGGAAAATTGAAGATATAATGTGTACCATAGAGCCAATTTAGTATGCCAGTTCCAGTATAGACTCAAATGGGGTCAAGAATAAACCATAGCATTGCTAATATTAAGTATACCAAGATTTATGAATTGAACTCAAATATTTACCCTATACAATCTAACTGATGTTTTTATGATTTCTCATTTATCTAATTTATTGTAACAGAGGGTGTTTTTAGCCATGCTATGTAAAAGTCTTTTTCAAATAGCAGGTGTTTTTGACTCACTATTTGCAAAAGAGCATGTTTCATTTATCATGAGTTCAAGGTGGCCACTTGAGTTCAGTATTCATAGGAAAAATGTGCTAGTCAAATAACTGGGTTTGGCATTTCAGTGTGCATCATGAATCTTTCTGTCACAGAAATGGGAAATAAAAACCACAAACCTGCAAGACCACAATAAGTAGGAAGAAGAGATTCGCTGCTCGCTGGAACTGTTCATACAGGTTAAGGGGCAAAAAGGTCAAAGCGGTGTATTTGTAGCTCCGCACCATATTGTCCTGGAAACAAAACCCATTAGGAAAGTGTTAAACAAACAATGAATAAAACTGGGTACTTGCTGTCACACCACTGGAAACATCAACATATGTGTGGCAGCCTAAAGGCATCAAATGTTGTTTAATGCTTCCATAACTACTTCTCTCCAGACAATATGCATCAAAAACGTCTCACATACAGCATAACGCCCCCAGCGGAAACAAAAGAAAGATCTGCGGCGACAGGATTGATGAAAATGACGGTCGTTGGCTCGAACCTCCCATTTGACTCCTGAGAAAAGATGATAGAACATCACGTCATCCAAAACTTTCAGTTAGAAATTAATCATTTTACAAGAATGGAAATTCTGAGCCACATCTTATCATAAGAGACAAACCCACCCAACACAAATTTTTAAATGTGTGCCTGAAATACTGCTGCTTTTTTTCTGTCTGCTTGTTTAATACAAACATTTAATACATAATTTTCTGGAGTGGTTTACAGATAATTCCTACTGTAATTACTTGGATTCCTACTGTAATTACTTACTATTAATTATGGATCAGAATTTTTAATGACACTTAAATGACAGTAATGACAATAAATTATGCCATTTTTTTTCAAACATTTCATACCAGTAACATTATAATAAAGACAAAAAAAAAAGACATTTCAGGGGGGAAAAACAAACAAAAACATTAAAACACTGAAAAAAGTTTTTTTATATATTTTCAAGCTGATAAAAATCAAGACTTTCCAAATCAATTTCCAAAAATGTCCACAAATAAAAATATTCAGAGTTTTGAAGAAATACTCAGATTTTGGCCTGGCATAACTATTACCAATAAGTAAGAAAATATAAAATGTAAATTAAGGGCATACATAATTTTAAAAAATAATAATAATGTCAAGGATATTATTTATGCCATTATAAATTATATAGCCTACTATATATTTCATCCTAGTTTTTGGTTCAATTTGCTTTGGACCAGCTGGATCACTGCATATAAAGGAATATGAATTTATTGAAATGATTAAATATACACTCTTAAAAATAAAGGTGCTTCAAAAGGTTCTTCAAGCGATGCCATAGAAGAACCATTTTTGGTTCCACAAAGAACCATTCAGTCAAAGGTTCTTTAAAGAACCATCTTTTGCTTACCTTTTTATAATCTGAAGAACCTTCTTTCACCACAAAGAACCTTTTGTGAAACAGAAAGGTTCTTCAGATGTTAAAAGTTCTTTATGGAACCATTTAGACAAAAAGGTTCTTCTATGGCATCGTGAAGCACCTTTATTTTTAAGAGTGTACAGTTTATGCTGCTTGAAAGATAAAAGCATGTCAGTAAAACAAACCTCTTTCTGCCTTGCTATCAGCCATGACAGAGTAATGCACAGAGACAGTCTGTTCTGGAAATGAAGGATGAAACCCATATTAACAGAGGTCAGTTGCAGTGACCAGGATTGAAGCACTTGCATGAAATCTGTCATTCATTATACTGTTACCATGCTGACCTGAAACAAATAGACAGTGAGAGTCTTCACAACTAGCAGATTTAACATATATAAATGTCATAATATATAATTTAGTTGTATTTTTAAAAGAACAAAATACACTAATAATATTCATATATATATATATATATATATATATATATATATATAATTGTTTATAAATATAAATTAAAATATTTAAAAACTATTAATCAAATGACATGCGACATAAGTATATATTTATGAATAAATTAATGTACTTTTAAAGTACAATTTATTACCTGGTGCATACAAAAAAAAAAAAAACAGCGCTTTTTTCTGGATGACATCGTAAATGCACACAATGAAATATAAACAAGCATGTGAACACTGAGAAATATCTAAAGTAGCATCACCTGTCCTATTCCGGTGCTTGGGAACGACACATTCCATCCAGAGAAAGAGACACAGTAACACTCACTGCCATGTTAGATTAATAAAACAAAGTGCTAAACTGTGAACACTTGGGAGTTTCACCTACAAACCGCTTCACCTGCTTACTGTTTTTTGTTCCTTGATAGTAGATCCCAAAGGGCTCACTCTCCGCGCTCTTCTCCCCAGCGTCTCATCCAGGTAAATCACAGTTCCAGGTGTTCCTCGCGCCAAACAACCCTTGAGCTTCATGGATATGTTAGCGCATTTGTTGAATCATGTCTCTCTTTCTCGCGCTTCTGTTTACCTCTGGATGTTGTGTTTAAGGATAAACTCCTCTCAAACCTCATTCTTTCCTGCTCTATCTCCTCCCTCTCCCGATCTCCTCCCTCTCAAATGCGCGGCTGGGGAATTTGTGCAAATTCGCTCCAGGTAAAGGAGGGGGCTGGAACTCGATATGCAGCAGCACAGGTGGGAAAATAAGAGGAGGAGAGAGAAAACGACGAGTAATGTGAGAGAACAGGACAGGAAAGGGAAAGCAGCTTGTGTTTTAATGTATTTATGAAAAACAATATCTAGGCCCCATTAGATCCCTTCGAGAACGAATGTCTGTGGTGTAAAGGCCCATTAAGTACAAAGTTAATAAAGATAAATTCAAGAGAGTGCCACCACAACTAACAACAGAGGAGCAAATACTTTCAGAACGATAAGAACATCGACAGCCAATCACAATCCACCCGACTTTACTGCAGCTCGTACAATAAACAGAACCGTTTATGTGGACGCTAATCGTTATATAGTTATCCTTCTTAAGGTCTCTGCATACTGAGTCCGAAATTTTCGCACGTTAAAAAATAAATACGACCTCATGTTATGTCAATCACGTTTGCACACTGCCTCCGAAACTTTCGTCCGTCAAAAAAAATTCGGATCAGGTTCGATTTTTTGCGTTTTCGCAGGATGCAAAAACGCAGAAAATCGAACCTGATCCGAATTTTTTTATGACGGACGAAAGTCTCCGAGGCAGTGTGTAAACGTGATTTACACAACGTCAGGTCGTATTTATTTTTAACGTGCGAAAATTTCGGACTCATTGCACACTGAGTCCGAAATTTTCGCGTGCGTTTTTCTGTTTTTTCGTATTCCCCATCCTTTCCTATCAAAATGCATGCTACGGATGCGAAAACGCAGAAAATCGAACCTGATCCGAATTTTTTGATGACGGACGAAAGTCTCCGAGGCAGTGTGTAAACGTGATTTACACAACGTCAGGTCGTATTTATTTTTAACGTGCGAAAATTTAGGACGAAATCTTCGGACTCAGTGTGCAATGACCTTTAGTGTGAAGGGGCCTTTGTAGTAAAGAGGCGCTAGCAGTGTTGCCAATTTAGCAATTTTGTAGCTAGATTTAGCGATTTCCCCGCCCCTTTTGAGACTTTTTTTCAAACGTTTAGGGACAAATATAGCAACGTCTTGGACAAACCTTATCTATATAGATAACAATAGAAGCCTGGCCAAAACACAATGTAATGGATTTAATGGTTATAATGGGAATTGTATTGGTTTTAATGGAAACAATAATGGTGTCTACTGGTATGTGATGGATTCTATTGATGGGATGTTAAATCCTATTGGGAAAATGCCCAAAACACACTACAAAAAGGAATTTTGTAATGGTTTTACTTGGAAAAAAAAGGTTCATAATGGTATTTTAATGGAAACCATTGGAATTTCTGTGATGGTTTCTATTGGGCTTCTTTTTTTTTTTTTTTTAGCAGTTATAAATTCTCATCTTGCCCACTGATCTATATTCATCTTTATATAGATCATTCATCTTTATATAGATCATTGAATTTGCCAAAATGGTGTCATCTAGTGACATTTAGCTACCAGTTTTAGCTACTTTCAGTTGAAAGTAGTTGGCAACACTGGGCGCTAGTTTTAGGGACCATGATGAGCTGATCGGTGGTCGACAATTATTAGCAAATAGCCTACCTGACCGCTGGATAGCGCGATTAAGTATATGCCCTCGGTTGTTATCGTAGATTATTACACGGCTTACCACAAAAGTAAATAATTAGACACGAAACTTTGATCAGCGACAGCGGAGTGATACATTATATAATTATTAACGGTCGAAAGACTCCTAGGCTGGATGAACCGTGTTTTACCGGTTGTTATCGGGGAATAACACCTCGGAATCGTCAGTGACTATCAGAATCAAGTATTCCAGAGAGCCTTGTAATAATTTGAAAGAAAAACAGGTTAGTGAGGTAATTAGTAAATTCCCAGACACTGTATGTTAATGTCATGTGTTTTACTGGTTGTTATCGGGATAACACACCTGGGAATGTCATGAGTGACTAATCAGAATCGAGTAGGCTGTGTAATCATTTGAAAGAAAACCAGTTTAGTGAGGTAATTAAGATTAAATGAATAATGAAAATACAATTACATTAGCAACAGATTTTTATGTTCTACTCAGATAACAGGAAACTTTCTCAGAACTTTGGCTAACGTCCTTCCTGTAACTTTGACAGAACCTTTGTTCTGTTCATTCGTATCTTTAATAATGTTCTCAAAACATTAGCAGAAAAATATTATTTGTACATTGATCATGGAAAAAAAAATTTGTGAAACATTTTAGCTGGAAGCTCATTATATATTTTTTAAGAACATTCAAAGAAAAAGTAAATTGAAAAAATTCACAAGTAAATTAATAACAATGATAAACAATAATATAATGCCACCATAACATTTCATTTTTAAAACATTTTAAAACTGGACATCTTGAACGTTCAGAGAACAGTACAAAAAAAAAACATTTTCATAAGTTAGTGGGAATGTTATCAAAATGTTAAAAAACTGTATAATCACTGGAAAAATATTATGTCAAAGTATGACTAAATTAAACAATCTGTTTTTCATCAAAACATCCTGCGGGAGAAGAGTCATTTATTGTCAAAACAGCATAAAGGGTGTGCTATTATTGAATCAGAGGGATGTTCTATAATTCATGGAAAGAGCATGATTGCATGTGTTCAGAATAGCATTCGTATTATATTGCATATGCAGTGTGAACACTGTGGGCAGTATGCAAATATTCTGCATACATGGACGAGATTTGCCTGAATGTGCAGTAAAGAACAATCACTGTGAGGAACACAATATTCCACAATGCAACATCCTTGGCTTGACCTTTAACCATGGTACATGAGTTTGCAAACTCATTAATTATCAATATAATTAATAATACCACCATTTCTCTTCTTCTTTCTTCAGACAATCTGCTGTAACTCTCCTGTCCCTTGGGGGCGCTGCAGGGGAACACAACTCTTGGTGATTAACTTTCTAAACTTTCTTTCCCTTGAGCAAGACACCATATAAAATGAATGTCGCTGAAAGGCACCTCTATAAAAACACAACTGCAACTCAGTTTATTAATAAATGGATCTATGTGGTATGTAGACAAAAAACATTGTGAGAATAGCTAATAAAACTACAACATGCGACAGCTGCACAAATACAGTAAGCCAAACTTCATGTGTTCTGACTGTACTATACAAAATAATGAAGAGTGGTACGGAAATATGTTCATCAAGTTCATGACAATTGTAACAAAAATGACAATTATAAAAACAAACATGAGTGAGTATGGATAGAAAGAACTACACTAAACTAATGATGCTACAATGCTACAATAAACGCGGTCTTGTAACCTAGAACAGACAGGAGAAACCAGAAACCAAATTTCCACACTGGGATGAGTTTCTTGATTCAGTTTTTGCATAGATGCTGCATGTCATCTAATGTAAATGTTGTGGCTGTCGATCATGCTCACTTAAGTATGCAATCAAATGGGTTTGTGAATCAAGTTACTTTGACAGTGGAAATTCCCAGACACAGACGAAGATCTGTATGTTAATGTGTAGAGGCTAGTAAACCATCTCTCATATATAGACTGGGGAAAAGACAAAGGGACACAAATTGTGTTAGAACATGTTATGCAAAGAAAAGAACACTTACTCTTACTGAGAATTATAGGGAGAATGACATATAGGAACACAGTAAGGAATTTTGTTTATAATATAGTTTAAAACACATGCAAAGTTCTGTGGTAAGAATTATACTCTTTTACTGATGCTGGTTTTATATACTTTTGAAAAATCATACCAAGAAAAGTTTAAAATTTAATTAACAATGTGGTGTAACCATCAAGTAAAAAGATATATATATATATATATATATATATAAAGAATATTTTTCAAATATATAAATATGAATATGTACACTACTATATATATAGTATGACTGTTTTATAAATATTGTGAATTATTCAAATGTAAATAATTTAACATTTTTGGTGAGTTGCACCACAGCAGTTAACTTGAACTAACCTTGCCCTGTAATACAATGTCAAATATTTTTCAAGTATTAATAATCACTTAACAATTTTGTTTTAAAAAATTACAATAAAAGTAACAAATTACAAAAATAAAACATTTTGCCACACTATTTAATTTGTTCTTTAATGAGGCTTTTTTATTATTATATATTTTTGGCATTTTTTCATTGTGACAGGATAATTTAGAGTTGACAGGAAGCAAATTGGGAGAGAGAGGGGGCGGGATTGGGAAAGGTCCTCAAGCCAGGATTCGAACTCGGGACGCCCATAGCGCAACAGCGCTGTATGTCGGTGCACTGCCCACAAGGCTTCTTATTTTGTAAAGAATATTGCAACATTATGCAAATTTTAAACTACTTAAGGATTTAGTTTCAATAACTTTTCTTAATGAGGTGTTAATGAGGAAGTTTATTTTCATTAATATTTTTAAAATATATGAAAAAAATACAATAATGCAACATTGTGCAAAACTACTTAAGGTTTTGTTTTCAGTATTTTTGTTCTTTTAATGAGCCTTTTTTTCTCTATTATGGTATCAGGACACTTGTATGGTATCATGTCATTGAAACTACAACTTACCAAATCAAATCAACTTTTTATGTTCACAAGTCATACAATTAGACAAATTTGCCCAAGACAGATATAATTGCGTATGGCTTATCCGGTCTCAGTAATCACGCTTGGATTTCAATCTTGATTACTGATAATGATCTGACTTCCTTCAAACATGTTACAGTACATCTCAAACGTATCTCAGTTTGACTGTAATAACAGATATTTTTGCAGTGTGGTTGGAGTTGGTGGGTGTAAAGTGGATTAAGTGACCTAGTTGCTCTGCCTGAGCGCTGAAGCCATTGTAGAAACTATACCAAATGTGCACCAGAGCAAAAGCAGTGGTTTTGTAGAGGAAATAGCGCAGAAGGATGCAGATGCGGTAGTATGACCAGTGCCCGTGTACCAGCAGCAGCCTGCGAAGGAAGCTGAACTGAGCCAGAGCAAAATCTGCACTGTGGAAATTTTAAGTTAAAAATATGACAATTTTAGATTTTAGAATTTAGTTTGATCTCCATTCAGCTCTGTATTGGCCTGACAGAACTTGATATATAATAATGTTAAGAATAAGAATAATGTTGAGACATTAGACAGCCATCATGAGCCAATTAGACAATAATCTCTCCACAGTTTTCTCTAATGACTGAAATGATAATTTCAAGAATATAATTAAAAAATACTTTTTTAAATACTAAATATATTAATCATAAAACTGCACAACATTTTGTTTTTCTGTAAAATATCTAAACATCCATAAAATAAGATACATTTATTTTATTTATATTAGTTAAATGTATTTTATAAGCATCTGTATGTAATTTTGTATATTTTTTGCAACTTATACAAAAAATAATACAGTTAAATGAGTGGAATTCACTGTCTTAAAGAGATAGTTCACCCAAAAATGAAAATTACCCCATGATTTACTCACCCTCAAGCCATAGGTGTATATGACTTTCTTCTCTCAGACAGATACAGTCAGAGTTATAGTAAAAAATGTCCTGGCTCTTCCAAGTTTTATAATGGCATTGAATGGGGGTCGAGATTTTGAAACAAAATAAAAGCATCGATTCACTTCAGAAGGCCTTTATTAACCCCCCGGAGCCGTGTGAAGCACTTTTTATGATGGATGGATGCACTTTCTTGGGCTTCAAAATCTCAACACCCATTCAATGCCATTATAAAACTTGGAAGAGCCAGGACATATTAATAAGACTTTGATTGTATTCGTCTGAAATACGAAAGTCATATAGACCTAGGATGGCTTGAGGGTGAGTAAATCATGGGTTAATTTTCATTTTTGGGTGAACTATCCCTTTTTAAGCCCGGGACACAACACACTTGTTGTCATTCTATTCGCTGCTTGCTGTTCTAACTTTTTTTAGTTTCCCTGTTTGAATGCCGAATGCAGACTACTGCCACCTGATGGTATGGGAGAATTATGTTCTCTCATGCAAGTACAGCGTGTACACGTTAGTTGGCAGTCAGCTGCAGTCTGTCTGGTGTGTTCTAGTGCAACTTTTTTGCCCCAATGGAGGCGACATAAGGTAACGCAAGGTGACGCCACAGTCGGCTATCCTCAGCGCTAGTTCTTTGGCGACGGTTTGGTGTGTCCCTACCTTTAAATATACCACTGTCCTAATTACAGTGGATAGCTGTACACATAGATTTTATATACTTAGATTCCTCATTAACATCTGTTTCTATTGGCCACTATAAATAAGTCATCCTCCAATACTCGAGTGGTAAAAGCATGAACCAAGGCGTATTCATCTGAAATCACACAGATAATTTTTTTGAATAAGTAATTACTTTGCGACTGCAAACATAGTATACAGTTCTATATAGTATGACTATATAATCGTGACCTACCAGTGTCAGTTGTGTCGTGTCACTGCCATTCATAATCCCCTCCTGTGGCCTCATGGGATGGTGAAGTGTCCATCGTATGCACACTTCAGATTCATGCCAGAAGTAGTACGTCATCTGGGTACTTTTTGCCTACTCTTTTATGAGTACTGTGAATCCAGACATATTTCTTTTGTCACCTACTGTTTTTCACCTACTATATCACCCTATATCACTATATCAGCAGCCATATCACAATGTAGCCCAAGACTGGTTGCCCACTGAAGCTAAGCAGGGTTGAGCCTGGTCTGGATGGGAGACCTCCTGGGAAAACTAGGTTGCTGCTGGAAGAGGTGTTAGTGAGGCCAGCAGTGGTTGCTCACCCTGCGGTCTGGGTGGGTCCTAGCGCCCCAGTATAGTGACGGGGACTCTATACTGTAAAAAGCACCGTCCTTCGGATGAGACATTAAACCGAGGTCCTGACTCTCTGTGGTCATAAAAAATCCCAGGATGTCCTTCAAAAAAGAGTAGGGGTGTTACCCCGGCATCCTGGCCAAACTTGCCCATTGGCCTCTGACCATCATAGCCTCCTAATCATCCCCATATACTGATTGGCTTCATCACTCTGTCTCGTCTCCACCAATAAACAGGTGTGTGGTGGGCGTTCTGGCGCACTATGGCTGCCATCGCATCATCCAGTTGGATGCTGCACATTGGTGGTGGATGAGGAAATACCCCCCTTACTATGTAAAGCGCTTTGAGTGCCTAGAAAAGCGCTATATAAATGTAACAAATTATTATTATATAGGGAAGTCTGCGGTTTTCGGATGCAGCCCAAGTGTTCTGAACACATCCTGAAAAGTGAAGATAAAATATTTTGATCGCCATCTGGTGGCTGGCTGCAGTATAGGTCATTAACTCCGCCCTCTCCATGTAAACGAATGGGATGTGAGCTAAACTAAACAATCAAATTAAACTTCAAATTGATTTTTCCCAATGATGTTTTCTATTATTTTAGGTCATTCATATCACACTGATGTATGTTCAAGTGTTCATTTTTTAAATAAGTTTGCTTTTAGTTACTTATTTGATGCTAACTGTGTGTGGTGTCATGATTGTGTGTTTGCAATTGGGTCTGTGGGGGTTTGGGCAGGACTTTGATAGCATGGCTCCTTGTAGAGTTGACTGCCCTGCAACCATAGCTACTTGCATGTATGAATATCATATCTGCCTCAGACTTCAGCAGTGATTTTGCTAAATGAACACAATACAATGAGATGAAGGCGTTAGCTATCATGACATCAAAAAGTTACAATAGTTTAAAAACCTGTAATATTGAGTTACATACTCCCAGAACAGATATTTAAATTGAAATGTATCGTTTCAGGCTGTTTAGATATTTACTCAATATATCTATCTATCTATATCTATCTATCTATCTTTCTGTGGCATCATTGTTTATTTGTAATTGCATTCAATACTGTGTGAAGAATCATTCAGTTGAAATCAATCAGTTATAGTGTTTGGCCAGAGGGAGATGCTCTTACCCACAAATGTTTCTACATAATAAAGACTGTGTGGTTCACTGACAGAACAACATTGTAGCTCTATCTAAAAATAGTGTTGGTTGAGATTGTGACTGATGAAAGCTCTCCAATTCCACTCACTACGTCAAAGGCCAGATTTCTAAACCCATGTATAAACAGAACATTTAGGAGCAGCACAATTGCGATAAACCAAGGCGAATAAAGGAACAGACTGAATAAAACACATGATGCACAAACCAGCATATTTTCACACCCCCAGTAAACGTAGTCTAACCACTAGGTACTACGCAAATGATTCATAAGGACAAACTTGGTTTTAATTTGCCATTAGTGTGTGGTGACATGCCGTGCCATGGTGGTTGGTGAATAGAAAGTAGTCTATTGACTAAAAGTTTCCTTTGTATTTCTAATCAACAGTGTTGGGTAAGTTACAAAAAAAAGAAATCCACTACAAATTAATTACTTCTTTAAAATTGTAATTTGATTACATTACTGATAACTGTATTTAAAAAGTAATCAGATTACTAATTACTTTACTTTTCAAGTTATCAAACCTAAAAAATACACTACAAGTTCTTTGATTAATTTCATATTGACTGAAAAAAATAAGTAGGCCTATTATTTGTATACCCTGATTCACTCCCAATATCAACAAAACTTTTCTTTCTTTTTTTTGTTTTGTAAAATAAAGAAAACAAATAAGGTGTGCTTTCTGCATTCTCAGTCTCCGTGAATATCTTCCTGAAACGAGTCACTAGAATGAACGAAAATGACACGAGAAATACAGTATATCTAAAGAAACCTTGAAGTGTCTATTATTAAATGAAGTAAGTCATGTCGAAAACAAATATTCTCTGATAAAATAATCCGTATGAAACCAATGCGAGGTCAAGTCTTTCCCGTTTGAGCTCAGCTATAATGTGATCATGCCCACGCACATCGCGCGCATAAGAAAATCATCCACGTGAAACCAAGCTTGAGACGCGCTAACATGTAGACGCTCACGTCACCTCTGTGAAAGATTAAAGTTCATCTCGGCTACTTTTCGTTTTTGGAAGAAGATGCGCTGTGAGGAATAAGCCTTGAATTGTGATGCCGACGCAGTTTAATCCAGCGGTTGATCTCATTCTGATGAGTCATTTATTTTTTACTTTATTAGTGTTACTGTGACATAAACTTTTACACATTCACTTGTTGAACTTTTCCCAAACTATAATGCCAGACTAAAATATGTCGAGTGCAACATTTTGAAATATGATAGGCAACCTTTCATTGCATCTAAATGTTGTAGGACTCTCATTTTAGCTGGCATTCTCCGGTGATTTATTAAAGGGCATACTGATGCGCAAAACATGATTTTACTTCATATTTTTTAACACTGTATTTGTAACTTAAGTAACGTAATTTTATTGACATTAGTAACTGTAATCAAATTACATGAATTTAAAATGTAACTCATTACTGCGTTACCAGGAAAAGTAATTAGATTACAGTAACGAGTAACACCTTATACCCAACTCTGCTAATCAATGCATAATGTAGGAGACGGGGCAAGTTTTACATTTTCCTTCATAACTCACAGACTACTTGAAATACTCTAGTCATCTTTTGATACAAGAAACAGATATAGGTGCACTAATTAATAATGCAACTGATATATTTTCACTAATAAGGACAAGACTATAATATTAAATGAAATGCAAGAATTCAGAGTGTTACAATTGCCCCCTTGGGACTTATACTGAAAAAATAAGTCATGTTAAACCACTGTATCTCAAATAAAAAGGAACTTTACTGCTGTAGTATCTAATATTATATATGTAATATTATAATATTATAGTATAATATTTTATATACACATACAGGTACATCTCAAAAAATTTGAATATCGTGAAAAAGTAAATTTTTTCTTGTAACTTATTTCAAAAAGTGAAACTTTCATATATTTTAGATTCATTACATGTAAAGTAAAACACTTTAAAAGTTTTTTTGTTTTAATTTTGATGATTAGAGCTTACAGCTCATGAAAGTCAAAAATCAGTATCTCAAAATATTAGAATATTTACATTTGAGTTTCAATAAATGATCATCCCTACAGTATAAATTCTGGGTATCTCTTGTTCTTTGAAACCACAATAATGGAGAAGACTGCTGACTTGGCAATGATCCAGAAGACGATCATTGAGACCCTCCACAAAGAAGGTAAGTCACAGAGGGTCATTTCTGAAAGGTGTGGCTGTTTACAGAGTGCTGTATCAAAGCATATTAAATGCAAAGTTGACTGGAAGGAAGAATTTGGGTAGGAAAAGGTGCACAAGCAACAGGGATGACTGCAAGCTTGGGAATACTGTCAAGCAAAGCTGATTCAAACACTTGTGAGAGCTTCACAAGGAGTGAACTGAAGCTGGAGTCAGTGCATCAAGAGTCACCACGCTCAGACATCTTCAGGAAAAGGGCTACCAAGCCACTTCTGAAACAGAGACAACGTCAGAAGCGTCTTACCTGGGCTAAGGAGAAAAAGAACTGGGATGTTGCTCAGTAGTCCAAAGTCCTCTTGTCAGCTAAAAGTAAATTTTGCTTTTCATTTGGAAATCAAGGTCTGGAGTCTGGAGGAAGAGTGGAGAGGCACAGAATCCAAGCTGCTTGAAGTCCAGTGTGAAGTTTCTGAAGTCAGGGATGATTTGGGGTGCCGTGACGTCTGCTGGTGTTGGTTCATTGTGTTTTATCAAGTCCAAAGTCAATGCAGCCATCTACCAGGAGATTTTAGAGCACTTTATGCTTCCATCTGCTGACAAGCTTTATGGAGATGCTGATTTCCTTTTCCAGCAGGACTTTAGCACCTGCCCACACTGCCAAAACCACTTCCAAGTGCTTTGCTGACCATGGTGTTACTGTGCTTGTTTGGCGAGCAAACTTGCCTGACCTGAACCCCATAGAGAATCTGTATTGTCAAGAGGAAGATGAGAGACACCAGACCCAACAACGCAGATGACCTGAAGGCCGCTATTAAAGCAACCTGGGCTTACATTACACCTGAGCAGTGCCACAGGCTGATTGCCTCCATGCCACGCCGCATTGATGCAGTAATTCATGCAAAAGGAGGCCCAACCAAGTATTGAGTGCATAGAAATGAACATACTTTTCAGAAGCCTGACATTTGTGACCCTGGACCACAAAACCAGTCTTAAGTCGCTGGGGTATATTTGTAGCAATAGCCAAAAATACATTGTATGGGTCAAAATGATCCATTTTTCTTTTAAGCCAAAAATCATTAGGATTTTAAGATCATGTTCCATGAAGATATTTTGTAAATTTCTTACCGTAAATATATCAAAACTTCATTTTTGATTAGTAATATGCATTGCTAAGAACTTCATTTGGACAACTTTAAAGGCGATTTTCTCAATATTTAGATTTTTTTTGCACCCTCAGATTCCAGATTTTCAAATAGTTGTATCTCGGCCAAATATTGTCCGATCCTAACAAACCATACATCAATGTAAATCATATTTATTCAGCTTTCAGATGATCTATAAATATCAATTTCGAAAAACTGACACTTAAGACTGGTTTTGTGGTCCAGGATCACATTTCTGTTTAAAATATCCTTTTTTTTATTGATCTTATGTAATATTCTAATTTTCTGAGACACTGAATTTTGGGTTTTCATTATCTGTAAGCCATAATCATCAAAATTTCAAGAAATAAAGGCTTGAAATATTTCACTCCATGTGTAATGAATCTATATAATATATGGGTTTCACTCTCTGAAATGAGTGACAAAAAATATTGACCTTTTTCATGATATTCAAATTTTTTGAGATGTACCTGTGTGTATTAATATATATATATATATATATATATATATGGTTCAAATGTCAGGCATCATTTAAAAAGCAAAAGTCTATATTTTTGCAGAAGACTGCAACTATTCTAGAGGTAACTAGATTTTAATTATTTAAATATATTTTACTCAGATACATTATTTAGCTGATAAATCAAGAACAGTCTTTAATTAAATGGTACAAGATAAACATATTAACAGAAGAACTCAATGAGATCATGTGGAGATAATAGTCATTTTATTTTTTTAAAAGATTTAAAAGCAACACTAATCATTTTAAATGTAGTTTTACATTTAAAATATGTTTATTTTCTAACAGAAAAGTAGCTATGTCAATACAGAAAATCAAGGTGTTTACACTGGGCCCTGTGGCTAGGGGGCAATTGTAACAGTGTTACAATTGCCCCCGATGTTGCAGCCATGATAAAATCTCATATGCTAGCTAGCCACACCTATATTAGCATAGGTTGTTCATGTTAATTTTCTATCAATAACCTAGAGATAAAATGTATGTAGTTTAAATTTGGTAATCATCTAAACTTTAGACAGCAGCAGAAAAATACTGTACATCCAAAAATTAATTTTCATACCACAAAATCAGTATTTTGTTAAAAAATTCTGCTGAGGTGAAATGATTGTGCTCCTTTTCCACAGGCAGAGAGATAATCTTACTGAGCATGTGCAGATTAAGTTTCATCACTCTAGCTTAGCTTGATTCTGATTGGAGGAATTGAATGTGTTACAATTGCCCCCGGTCTTGAAAAAATTATTTGTAGCCTTCAAATAAAAAAAAAAATTATTTGTAGGCTATACATAAAAATAATGAGAAAGAACAGAAGTACGCTATCCTTAAATAATTTTTTGTCATTTTTTGTCTTCAAAGAAACAGCGTGGTTTGCAAAATTCATTTTATAACAGTAGTTGACATGAAATATTTTTGGGAAGTTGACATGTTCGCCAGTTTGACATGCTATACTATATTATTGGTGAATCCAAACTGACATCATGAAAACAACATTATAGGAAACATATGCTGTCATATTTCTCATTTAGACATGTAAAAGTGTAAAACCTTTTATCACAGTTAGGAAAATCAAACCCTCAAACCTCCATGACCACAACAAAAACTAAGAAAGCGTTTGCCGCTCACTGAAACTGTTAACAGGTTATGGGGAAGAAAGGTCAGGGGGTATTTTTGTATTTCTACACCATGGCAACAACCCTTTACAGTATGTCTTAAAAATATATACTTTAGTGACTTTCCCAGGTCAGTATGACCTAAAAAAAGTTTCAAAATTATACCATAATTAACGGCTCCGGTGCAAACATCGGAAAGATTTGCAGCACGACTACTCATCAAAGTGGCTGTTGACCTGAACTTCCCAACTGAAATCATCTGAAGAGTTAAAGACAAGCTCTCGTGACATTCAAAAGTTTCATTTTCCACATTATGCTTGTATATATGATTCATATTTTGGACCCACAGTTGATGAAGAATCTCATATGCTGTTTGTGAACTAAAAAGAGTTTATACCGATTGTTACTTGGATTATTTATATGTGTAAACACTTTCATGTAGGCTATGTATTATTGAATTACATATTCAAATTTTTCTAGTGCAACCTCCCGCTTCTTTCATATTCTCATAAAATGTGTCTGTTTGTCTGAATAATAATAATACACTAAATGCCACGTCAAATATTTATTATAAACACTGACAAATCTAGCATTCGGTTGTGATTAAGAATACATTAAGACTACAGTTTTTTTTATTGACTCACAGACTCACCTATTGAATATAATTAAATAATAGAGTATTGAAATAAAGCTACTGGTGTTGACAAATTTGTATTTTGCATATCACAAAACATGAGCCATTTTGTTGTTTCTAGCTACTCAAATTTTGTGGAACAATATTGTAGCTATATATGTATGTATTGCAATGATGCATTTGCATTAGAGGTAGTAAAACTAAATATTACTAAATATTGACAGTTAAATGAAGTGTTAAATCAAGAGGGAAAATGTGGAGATTCAACCACAAAGTACCTCACCTGCTTACTGAAGCATTTCATTTTTACTTCCTTGATACAGATCCATGGTTCACATCACATCCTCTTCCTGTCACCCAGGTACATTACAGTTCTCATTCAAGTAACCTGTAATCCATAAGTCTCATATACTGTATGTTAGCATCATGTCTCTTTCATTAACTCTTCTGCAATATGACAGGACAAAATAAGAAAGAGGCAAAAAATATTCAGATGAATTCTCACAAATAAAAAGGTTATTTTGCACATTTAATTATTGTATTTTTGATTAATAAACATGGTTGATATTATTTATAATTTGTTTATCACTCTGCAAATGAAAGTTCAAGTTAAGTGCATTGCATCATTAAACCTTCAGTTCTGACTCAGGTTGTTTTTCTAACCAATCATACTGTTTTTTGCTTAGCGGATGATCAAAAAATCCCCAAAATCCCACAAAAAATTTCTGACTGTAACTCCTCCTTCATTTTATTGACTGTATTGCCCCAGTGCAGAGGTTTAGTGATTGCACAGATTTGTTCATGCAACCTCACATCATTCTGTATTATGACTTTGTTCTTTGTAGTTTACACATATTTAAAAAAAATAATAAATTCATTACCCTTACTTAATTTAACTGAAAAAGGTTTAATTAAACACAACCACTGCTCTGTGTGGACTTGGATATGTTAAATGCAGAGCACAAATCCTGAGTATAGGTTACTAAACTTGGCCACACGTCAGGTCACTTCACTTAACATGTCTTTCCTTTTACTGAAAAACACATAAAAGTCCCTGAATCCCTGAATTTACTCTCCAAATGCAGTCCTTTGCGAAGAATGCTGGGAACTAGAGATCCACTCTCCAGTTTATGGCAACATTATGTAGTTATGTAAACTTCAATTTTGAATATATTAGCGTGAACACAATGAAATTAGAAAAGACCCGCCCCTCATTCGTTACTGTTGCTGCATCCGGTGAGCCATGGCGCTCTCACACAGTGAGAAATAAATCACAGAGAAAAGATGAAACTGACAACGCTCCGACAGACAAGACAAAGCAGGTTACTTTTGGTATGAAACAAAGTCTCAGTTTTAAAATTTTGGCATTTTGTAAGAAATGGAAACTATAAATACCATTTTGTGGCCATTTAATATGTCGCGACAGATCGCTGTAGTGCCTCAGTTCAAGCAGCTCAAAAACCAATCATCTTTTTGTATTTAAAGCACAAAATAAACATGAATGAACATCAGAAGTTATTTTGTTTCAATCAGAAGTTATCTTGTCAAGGTCAAGGTCAAGGTCATTTTTATTTATATAACACCTTTAAACAACATTAAATGCTGACCAAGGTGCTTCACAGTAACATAATACAATGATAAAAAAAATACAAGGTATCAAAATTAAATGAACAACATAAAACCAAATTAAACAGGAATAAGAAATTAACTCACTAAGACCAACATATCCAACAACTATGAATAGGCCTGAGAAAAGAGATACGTTTTCAATGATGATTTAAATCCAGATAAGGAAGATGATAACCTAACAGATTGAGGTAACGAATTCCACAGCTTAGGGGCTAAAACAGAAAAGGCTCTATCACCTTTAGATTTCAAGCAAGACAATGGGACAGTTAGTAGTTAATAGTTTCAATCAAGTTCAAGTTAACCGATGTTAATCTACTCTCCTGTTTGGTTTGTTTATCGGGCAAAATGGCAGATTCCGCATTATGATTGGTCAGATCGGCTGTCAATCACACTCCCTGTGAAGGCTCAGTCAAGTGGCTACAAAATTTTAAATAATCATGTTACTTCAGCTCATTTTAATTCATTCAACTGAACAAGAAGCAAAAAATATTTTTTTTCAGTGCAGATTAAAATGGTCCTGCTTAACGCCCCATTCACGCGGGGCGTCGGCGTCAACGCCTCTATTTTACTTTGAATGGAGTGACATCAAGGGTGCCCGAACTGAATTGTGGGTTCGTCGCGTTGCTTTACTGGCATTGCTCAGGGCAGAAATTGAAAACTTTTCAGCTTTTCAAGCGCCAATGCAGATGTCAGCCAATCAGATCACCTTATGCAAATACCCTAGCGCAGATGCTGGCCAATCCTATACATGCAACATCAGAAAAGTAATATGATTGGCTGTTGTCACTGTGACGGTCGCGTCAACACCAAGCTTCAGACACGCCCTCCGTCAAGCGTTGACGCCGACGCTCCGTGTGAATGGAGCATAACATTTAGGGTTTAAGACAGAATTTTCCCTATTGCGTAACTGCTTATAATAACATGAGAAGTAAGGAAAAAAATTATAGGTGCTTTCCTTAAACAGAACTATACATAAACACACAATTCCAAAAGGGATTTCCCTCAGATTTTCCCCTCAGACACAAGACAATGGGGAGTGTCATAAATCAAATAGGACATTTAAAGTATATATCGAAATATAATAACTATACACACACACACACACACACACACACACATGTGAAATTCATAAGTATGCACAATTTCTATGTCTACAACAAAATATTTAAACATAAATCATGAGGAAGAAAGTGCAGTGTAGAGTGTCTAAGCTATTGACTGGTTATTATAAAAAGAATAGACTATTAAATAGCCTATTAATAATCACAAAGTTGTGTATATAATTTATATTATGTAATAATGTATGTGATCTGATACAGCTCAGTAGGTGGCAGAAATGCACTAAGTTTGCAGACAGTCCTTAAAAGAGAGAACGATAAGCATTGTCAACTTCTATTACTCTTCAAAGTCAGATGTCAGATGTCTGAAAAAGTGGTAAAAGATTTATATTGTATATTTTATCATATATTTTATACTGTAGTATATATAATTCTATTTTTTAGTTTTTTTTTTAAATATTGTCATCGTGTATTTTCTACAGGCTGATATTTTTCGAGCCATTGCCTGTTGAAAAATCCAGCATATGTTGGTTAGGTATGTTTTGAAGCATGGCTGCTGGTTTAAGCTGGTCATGTGCTGGTCCTAAACTGGTCCTGAGCAGGAGCTAGTTGCTTAGGACCAGCACATGACCAGCTAAGAACCAGCTTAAACCAGATCATGACCAGCTTAAAACTGGCAGCCATGCTTCAAAACATACCTAACCAATGCTGTTTTTTCAACAGGGTTGTGTGTGCTTGTTTACATTGAAGCATCTTCAAACGTGAGGGTTTCTTCACGGACTGAAAAGTTGAGAAGATGTTGTTTTATTATGCCTTAATCTTGTTGTCTTTGTTATCATCTATCGTTTTCACTTCTCCTTTTTGCTTCATGGAAACAGATATAACTTTACACATCAGCGATACGCCACAACAATCTAACTTAAGTCAGGAAGTTTAGGCTACTAGCGCTAAAAGTGTCTGAGATCTGCATTAGGTGTGAAGAAGACTGGCCCATCGGCCTGTACAAGGTGCAAACGAAGACTTATCTCTCAGATAACTACAGTGAGGGTATTTGTGATATCTAATGTTTATTTTTTATTTATTTATTCATTTTAATTGGATCGCTAACACACATGCTCCTGTTTCAATGCTCTTCAACTAGCACGCCATCTAGTGGCAGCCAAAGACACTGCAGCTTAATTAGCATCCATTCACCTGCTGCAAGACCATATCAGGGCCCAAAGGGGTTCAATCTTCCTCGTTTCATATCATGACCCCTTTAAGCTCTTAAATCAAAGAATTCCCCTTACAGTGGCCCCTGCGTTTAGGCTATCAAAACTCGGTGGGCTGCACTGAAGCCGTGTAGGAGGTTTGGCTGCGCATACATGTGTGTGCGTGAGATAACGCGTCTCAAGTCCTATCAAGCTCATCTATTTTTACACGTGGCCTCTCTCAGATGCAGAGTGGTTTGCGAGATGAGAGAAGACCCAGACCTGCAGAGCCATTGTGACCGGTTGACCAAGTTGCTATTGGCAATGCTCCATTACAGTTTAACTGTTGCCCCAAGCCTGTCAAACCGCAACGGGTGCACATATCTCGCTCTGAAAGCCTCACCGCATGCGGTTCCACAGGTGCTGATGGAGGCCTAGTGAAGGGTCTGTCGATGACCATGACCTTGCAATCAAACGGTAGCAGTGATCTCAAATCAATCAGAACACAGTGGATATTTTTAATTGCATGAAAAGACAAAACCGCAGGTTGCATATTGTAAACGCGTATGTGGCCTTCTTGAGAGCAGAGAATGGTATTGTAGTCACTGTGTGGTTACACTTTATTTTGATAGTCCACTTTAGACATTCTATAAGTAACTTTGCAGCTACGTCAACTAATTCTCATTCATTTGCAACTACATGTCTGCTAACTCTCAGAATAGACTGTTAGGTTAGGTTTAGGGTTAGCAGAATAAGTTGACATACACTTGCAAAGTTTCTCATAGTCAGTATGCTGTATGTTGTGGATCCATCAAAATAAAGTGTTAGAAGACATTAAGCAGACACTCTACTAATACTCTAATGAGTTGCAAAGCTACTTACTTTTAGTAGAATGTCTAAAGTGGACTATCAAAATAAAGTGTTACCGAGTACTCAAATAGACATTAATGGAGAAAAACCTTTAAAATATTTTATTTTGACAATTATGTACACTAAACCAGTTTAAAGTTTGGACACATTCGGTGCTTCTTGAAATTAGCTGTGTAGACAAACAAATGGTGCATATATATCATTTTCATTACAAAACTGCAATTTTAATTCAAAAGCATCCCAGAATGCACCTCAAGCTTAGTTGTTTGAGAATGAACAGGGTGTGCCGTGATGAAATCTAAATGGTAGTCGACTTTATGCAAGTTCAAATATAAGATATTATTATTATTATTATTATTATTATTGATACAGTATATACAGTATATTACCTTTAAATATATTTTTAAATGAAAAGTTATATATATTTAACTTTTTTGTGGTGACATAATTTCCAGACTTTCTTTAGTGTGATGTTATAGTTTTGATGAATTTACTAGTTTAAGAAAAAATAATATTAAAAATAAAAATAAATCAGTATGTGTTCACATTTACAAAAACACAGTTAGTTTGTAATAATAATTATTAAAAAAAAAAAAATCCAGACATAATGTTTCACATTTTTATGGCCTACGCAACATTTGAGCATTTTGTTTTGATAGATGCTCAGAGAAAAGCTGAAAGGTTCTCAATCACTCTTAGAGGTCAAAGGTCAAGTAACATTTGTTAATGTTTTTGAGTCGCTTATTCTAACCTAGGCTGCATTTATTTAATCAAAAATACAGAAAAAAACTGCAATATTGTGAAAAAGTACATTTTAAAATAACTTTTGTATTTGAAAATATTTCAAATGTAATTTATTTCTATAGCTGAATTTTCAACATCATTACTCCAGTCTTGATCCTTCAGAAATTATTCTAATATGCTCATTTGCTGCTCAAGAAACATTATTATCATTCATATTTTTGTGGAAAATGTTACACATTTTCTTCAGGATGTAATATTATAAATGTCTTAAGTGTTGCTGAATAAAAGTATTAATTTCTTTAAAAAAAAAAAGTAAAATCCCCGACTTTTGAACAACAGCAAGCTCTGTTATACATATAAGACTATATAAGGTAATTTGCAAAATTTTTAGATTTTATTAGCTCTGATATTACTTTGCATTGAATTCATCAAATAAACATCTATACTGGGCGCCGTTCTTGCAAAATGCCACAGATCTTACTTGAAGAAGTCAAAGTCTCACCATCACCATTTCCTAGGCCTTTCTATCCATCCTTGCCACCCTAAACAACGATTTGCTTACGATTTCAACATCCCTCATGAGTTTGAACTAAATACGCCAATGAATGAAAGGTGTGCAGATAACGTCATGGCATCAGCGCTCCAAAAACCCAACATCTAATGTAAAATATCAGCAAAATCATTTGTTTTATGGGAAGTGAGTAGGTGGCCTCGAATGAGGTTTTTGGGGTATACCCCTGTCTGCTGCTCTGCAATCGCTGCTTTGGTTTCTGTTCCGACGAACGAGTCAAAAGCGGGAGAGGGGCTAGTTAAAATGAGGTCGTTGTGAGGAGAAAACACTGACGACTCAGAGACAGGAAGTGGTTTGAATTCACTTGAGAAAGAAACAGGGGTGATTGGAGTTACTGTACAGACAAACAACGCAGCTGAACTGTATGCAAAAGGTGAGGCCTGAAAGTTCAAACTTCAATCTGCGCCAGCTGCGGTGAGTGTTCATCCTCACTCACACGCGCCATTGCAGCATACTTGAAAAATGTGCTGTTTTACCTACACTTTTAACAAATACATGTTAAGGACCGATTACCTGGTTAAGCCCGAACTGTGTTTGCGCGTGTGAATGCTCGCACCACGTGAGGGGGCTGTGTGCGGTAACCAAAACGGTACATCTGAACTACTGGTTATGTCCCACGTTAAAACATTTGAGTTCTGTGGAGCTTTGAGGTGGCGTTATGAGTCACCGGGTATAAGAAGAAGAAAAAAATCACAGAGGGATCCAACAGCTATTCGATGAGTCACCGGTAAACACCAACAGGTATGCCGCCCCACCAACACTCTTCGCGACCACTCCGACTCCAAGCCTGAGATATGATCCAACACCTGTTGAACACCAACAACATCTTGTGTTTTTTTAGCGAACGATACATGGCCCATTTTTTTCTTGAAGACACAGTCTTAAAATGTCAAGTGTGGCTAATTCTTCAAACCAGAGTTTTGTAACCACAGGTGATGTACAGCATTACTCTCATAAATGAGGTGAAGGCAACAATGCATGAACATCGCATTCATCAGATTATATTTTTCCTGGATTATGCATTTAATAGTCAAGATTTTAGCTTATTTTTGACTTCTTTGTGGTTGGCAGTGGAACTGCCACAGGTCGAAGTTCAATAAGTTTGTGTAACCCAGACACAGATTTAGTCATAATCTAGAACACGAAAACAATTTCTGCGGAAATTTGGAAGGACAGTCCCAGATGACATACGTAAACTCTGCAAAAACCTCTATTTTTTTTTCATGCAAGTCATTCTTAGTAATCTATTCTTTTTAGCCACAATTGAGAGTTTGTTTTACATGATCTTCACCATCTTCAGTTTCGGTGTTTACTGAGCTTCAACTTCTTATCATTGGTTGAATGATATACTAGCGCTTTCTGAAGAATTTGGTTTACTAGGAAATGATAATTACGTTAAATTATACTGTTTGCATTTTACACATTATAATCATAGTTTAGTACATTTTAAAGCAGAATGTAATATACATATGCCCATACTATCATGAAATCACGAACAGATAGTGGTGTGTGAAATTCAATAAACAAAAAAGTTTCAGTTTTGGTTTAGAACTAAAATGAAGAGCTAACGGCATGGATAACCACTGAAGGAAGACAATGTGTAAACAAAAATGAAAACAAAACATCAAGATGCTGAGTGCACCAGCAATAATTTCTTTTATTCATTCTTTTAAAAGTAGAACAAACAAAAAAGTGAGTCATAACTCAAACCACTGGTTTGAGATACTTGTTTGCAAGTCTCCGCCTCCATATCTAAGGAAGGAAGATGTGGTCCTCACCTACTACAGCTCCTTTCATGCAATAGGCATATGTGCGCAGATGACATGTGCCACCTTGACTGCCATTGGTTGACAGAGTTTGTCTGCATGTTTCCAGCCAAAGAGTTTTAGTTTTAAGCTGATGTCCTTTAATTCATCTACACTTTCTAGCATCATTCCTGTGACAGCACCGTAAGGTAAGGTAAAGCATTTTTTTCTCGCAGCGGTTCTCCTCAGTTAAGACTTTGCAAAGTAGTACTTATATATAATACTTAGTATTCTGTATGCAAACTTTAAAATACTCAATTCATTAAATAACTTAAAAGCAAATCATGCAGTAGTTTAACTCACAGTTAAAGGCAGTTTTCATATTCACCAAACATATCACTTTTGGAGAGAAAAAAAGTCACAAAACGAATAGCCACCATTTGATGTTATGTCAATTTTGCAGATATGCAATGGTTTCAAATGACATACAATTTTTTTGTCTTGCTTTTAGCAAATCAAGATCTTTTTTCATGGTTGACCTCAAAAATTGATCATATCAAGGTTGCATGCATTAGATCCAATCAAACAACATCATTAATTGAGCATATCGCATTTCTCACAAACTATATCATTATTTCGCTCGTTTAAAATTAGGATTTGCCCAGTACGTTTCCTTGTTAGGCTAGCAAGCTTCTCGCATCTATTTTTACCCTCATTCAGACAGGAAACTGCACTATGAACACTAATAAGTGGTAATGAATTTAACTTGCATTTAATAGTGCAGGCCTGTTCTTTCACGGAAGAGGAAAAATCCTGAGCTTTCGCACCGTTCTTCTTAAATTCTAATATCACCAGTACAGCAAAACCAACACTTATATGACTTCTGCCATTCTCAAGCCTAAAAGTGATACTTTTTTTTAATCAAAGTATTGGTTTGGCCGACTGATAAAGTTCTTTATCTTTCCAGAACAATGAATACCATGAGGAGTCCCGAGCATCTAGCAGATGCTTGTCTTCCATCCTCCACAGGCGAGATCTTGACAAGCAAAGACGACCCTGGAAGTCTAAGAAGGCTTCTGCCACTCACCGGCTCATCCTTACTGGCACGACGATTGTTCCACCTCCAGTCATACCGCAACCCGCTCATGCCCAACAGACGACGTAAACGCGAGATGACTCCTACTGAGAAAAAGGACGCGTCTTATTGGGTGAAACGGAAGAAGAACAACGAGGCCGCCAAGCGTTCCAGAGAGAAACGACGAATCAACGACTTCATGCTGGAGGGGCAAATTATGGCACTGAGCGAGGAGAACGCCCAGCTCCGGGCTGAGGTGCTGAGTTTGCAGTATCACATGGGGATTGGGCGAGGTCTGGATGTCAATCATCCCATGGTGCCCTTCCACTATCCCACTGCGTCCCATCTCAAGCCTTCCCTGTGGGGTTTGCCTACCAGTAATGCTCCAGAAGCTCCAGAGCTGTACCACTCTTGGCACGGCTCATCTCCGTTCATCTCGCCCCTGAGGGTGCCTCCTAAAAGTGCCAACCTACCCTCACAAATTAGGCATTTGGACAACAGTGCTGACCCAGTAGAGGAAGACACAGCATCTCACCCACAGGTCTCTTCCAGCAACGACCCACCAAGCCGCCCACAACTGTTTCCGGCCCACAGAGCATCTGTGGCCTCACCACCCCCTCCTCAGCTGCTGCCTGGGTTGAGCCAGTCTGCCACCCAGCACAGCAACCAGATGCTATCTTGGGGCTCGTCGTCTTTGCGTCCATCTCCTCTTCATCCCAACTGGCCGCTGTCCTTCCCTCTGTCGCTACGAGACACAGACGGATCTCGTAATGGTGCAAGGTCCCTGTGGAACTTCAACAGCAGGTACAGCATGCTGTCTGCTGAGATCTCAGGACAGCTCAGAAGAATCTTTTGCTCAGAGAACTCTTAATCAGCAACAACGCTGCCTGAACAGTTTTTCATTGTGGTAATAACCTGCTAAAAGGCGTCGTTCGCCCGAAAACGAAATGTAGACTTACTCATGATGTTCCAAACATGTATGACTTTCGTTCATCTGTAGGGCACAAATATTTTGAAAAATGTCTTTGTGTTTTTTGTCCATACAGTGAAAGTCACTGGGGTCCAGTGTTGGTTTTGGACCCCATTGATCACTGTATAGACAAAAACAGTTCTTCAAAATATCTTCCACTGAAGAAAGAAAGGGAAAGACATGGGTGAACTATTTCTTTAAGGTTTAATTTGTATTAGCTGTGCTTAATGTAGTGATGTGCAAGCCAATCTCTCCATACAGCCTTGCAAATGATAGATAAACCATGACTTGGATAATATCAAAATGTTTATTCTGTAAATATGTGGCTTGTCACTTGTAATAAAAAGTAGTTAAACATTTTACTCTCATTTCCCTTATTTGTTTATCGCATATAAATCTGATTCAAGCCTGATTCAAGTTTGGGAATCTACACTATATATTTTCACAGGCACATCATTGATTGCTTCATGGAAATTATTATTATTAGTATTCACCTTGCTTGTGTGAAATACTGGTTCTAACACATTACGACTTCGAAAACAACCTTTCACTGAAGCTGTTATGAGTCCATAATGTTCCATGTAAAGGAAAAACAGAAGAATAAGAAAACCATTACGTGGCTGCTGCAACACACACACACACACACACACACACAAAGTAACAACAAAATTAAAAATGGTTTCATTTGCTTCATAGTATTTTGTACATAGAATGTGTAAGGAAAACAACTGTGCTAGTAATTGTGTAGACGTATTCATAGATTATGCCCTCCATATATGGGGTATGTGTAAAGTTAAAGATTAAAGTGCTCGTGATTAAATATGAAACATGATCACAATGATGATGGTTTCAGGCTCGGGTAAATTTGTCTGATATCTGATTGAACTCAGGCTTGTCAAACCACATGTTCACACTTCTGATGTGTGGATGTACATGTAGTCGAGTGTGTGAAGTAGAATAAAGACAAATTTAGAGGTGTATAGACCAGTTCAGCTCAACAGTACTGTAGGCTATAGAATTGAATTGCTTAATAGGCTAATTAAGTCTCTTTTTTCATCCTAATAATGGAAACCGATTAAAAAAAAAAAAAAAGTCAATGATACAGATGTAAAAATGTAAAGATACTTGGAATACCTTTTAGGGTTCCTCAGATTGATCCACAGGCCAAAACTGTTGGAAAACCTCTAAGCGACATTTTTTTTTTTTCCAAACACAAACACGGCCGTCCATGTGGTTACGAAAAAAGTGAATCCTTAAAAGCTCCCTATCGTCTACACTCGCTCATAAAGGCTTAACTTATAATAAGTGTAGCCTATATAATAATTAATCAATACGAATCTTCATAGAAAATTTTAAAATGGTATTTTTCTGTATTTCAGCAGCTTATGCGTAACTGCACTACACCTTCTTAATCGGTAAAATTATTAATTATTCATTTTTATAATTAGAGTTGAAGGAATTTAACATAGATTTACGTACCTTCTACTAAAATTCAAATGGATGAAATGCTGACAGCTATTAGAATAACCAGTAGGGGGCGCGCTGTCCTTGACAATATAGGCTACACATGAAATGCACACTAGTCACATCTCTTCACATTAGCCATCTGACAAAGCTACTATGTGTTATGTTCTAGTTATATGAGGCAATATAGTCTTTTTTTGTTGTTATGTATGTGGTAAAATCACAAAAACGCTAAGCAAAATAGCAAAACAGAATTATGACAACATTTATGTAGTTATTGATCTGAAAGGAGTAGCTAGCAATAATGTGACAATGTTCATGGCTGGTGTGAACAATATTAAGAACTCAAGAATCTGCTATTGAAAAATGCATATAAATTGACCATTATTGTGAGGTGATTACAGTGGTTAGAGCACTGGTGATGAGTCCCTATTTTGAAGGTGATCTAGGATTTTAGGTCTTTCCAGAACAGCACAGACGTTTGTGATTCCTTAAACTTAAATTTAGAGCCTTTGTAACTTTATTTAATTACTGAAAATGAAGCTGCTGAACAGCAAGGAACCAGTCAAGGATGAGAGTAGACTAGTATCTGGCCATCAGAAATGCTTATCTGAACAATCAATAAGAGTGGTTTTCCATATCTGACCTTTTTTTTTTTTCGTAAATGCATACACCCCCACTGATACACGTATGTGAGGGACGTGTGGGCCATGGTGTAGTAGAGCCATCAGCTTTGTGTTAAAAGAAGTAGACACAGACAGGGGCTTGTGGGCTGATCTCATAAAGAGGCGAACAGGCAGCCTCTAACTTTTAATCACACTTCACACCAAAGAGAAGCCACGAGTCAGAGAGGAGAGCGTTTAATCAACGCTGCGAGGCAGGTGAGACACTCAGGTCACACACAGACAAGACAAGTGTTTGAAGTTTGGAGAGTCTGCTGGTTCCAGTAATGAGGAGCATCCTTGGAGATGTCAACGCTGGGTGACCCTACAAGGCTTCAGGAACTGTGAGAAGCTGTGAAGGTAAGAAACGGGGGCTTTTGTGTGTCCATCAGTGGTCAGCTTTTAACAGTTATGAAAAGGAGATGTAATGACAAAAAATAAGCGAACTTCCTTTGACTTCCTTTGAAATTTGAGATGTCACACCGTCAAGCGAAATAAGAAAACACTGCACTGGCCTTACTTTAACAAACATCTTGCGATCTTAAAAGCTTTCTTGCATTAAGTTTGCATTAAAAGTAACAGAAAACAAAATAAAACACATCTGATATGCAGACGTTCGTAGTTTGAGGTGCAAATGCTTCATGGCGCTTGAATGCGGTAGACGATGTGCAAAACTAAATGTAACTAAAACTCATTTCAAACGTAACCTTTGGTTTACTGCCATTGCAAGCATCAGATTTCCCAATCTCAGAATGAAACAAGTTTATTATATAAGTCAGTACACATATTAAGCAGTCTGATTTTAGGTTAATTTGGTCAACTTTGCATATATAACTCTTTTAATTTTGTATCATGTAACATTCAATCATTAAAGCAGCTATATTTGGCCTTATTGTCTTGCAAAAGTGCAAAACTGCATTTGATTTGTTTCAAATTGCAATTGTAAATGTAAAATCCCTGCAGACATTCCAAATATTGAGAATTTCAGCTTTTGAAATCTTCAAACATGAGTGTAGGATCTTGTGAGTCTGGTAAATGTGGGTAATTTTGAAAGGGCATGTGGTGTGGTATCTTGACGATCAAAATGATTTCAAGGGAATATTAGATAAGACAATTGTTGCAAAACATGTTCAAAGTCTTAAATGGCATCTCTGATGTAGCTCTGGCTTGAAGTATGCCTCTTTCTCTCTGCATCTTGTGCTAAAGATAATTAATTGCTATTCCCATCCAACAAACAGTGGTCCAAAAGTCTGACTACCCCACTTGTGAAAACTGATAATGTTTTGCATTTTTTATTACAAAATTTAAAGCTAAAATGTTAATTGCAAATTATATTGCAAGAATAACAATGCATGAACTCCACAAGTTTGTGTAAAACCTGATAATCATGTTCTCCAGCATGATTTGAGCTCCAAAGATCATTCTTTCAAAAGTGTTCTCAGGATTAATGCCACAAATTTACTTATTTGATTAGAAATAATGCATAATTTGTTATTCAATTTTTTTTTTTTTTTTTTTTTAGAAAACCTAAAACCTTTCCAGGTTTAAATTTGATTTTGAATCCCAGATTTCCAACATGGTCTTTGACTTTTGAACTCCACAGGATTGATTGATACAGTATAAACTATATAAAACTGGCATAAATGAACAACATTGAACATATGCAGTACACCTGTATACTTTCAAGGAAAAAACTTACAGTTAAAAAAAATTAGTAGACGTTATTTTCTATGAAAACATCTGAGCCTCTCGTTTAAAAACAATAGAGGACAAAAATACATAAAATATGAAAACTACAGGCCAGGATGTACACAGCAGCAGGTGGTGAGGAGAAAGCCAACAGATAGGTTGTTAAAAAGGAGAAGTTTAAGAGTTTGTTACTGAAAAGCACCATCTAAACTTAGAGCGTCAGTAAGCAGCAGGTGCAGGTCTGACTGAGGCCTCTGGGGGCCTTGAGACCATCATACATCTACAGTCATCAAAAGCTGTATTTGATGCCCAAAAAGGTCTAGCTACAAAAAAAGCCACTAGAAAAATTTGACCGTTGTTTCCTGAGAACACAGGTTTTGTGACAACATGCCCCAATAGGTTCATACTATTTGGAGGAAGTTAGTGAATGGTCTGTGATAGGCTTTGGATATGTATAGAGAGAAAGAGAGAGTCATTCTGATGTTTTTATGTTTATGCATGCGACACTGCAAGGCATATTGTATTTCAAGAGCTTTTCTGGTTTTCTGACTAACTTCTGTTCATTGTATACTCAACACAGGAAGGGGAAAAGCATGTGAACAACCTCTTTTGACTTTCTCTTTGTGTATGCATGTGTGTGTATATCTGTGGCACAGCGACAAAGCAGGCACAGGGTATATTTAGCTACACAGCGTGTGTCACCATCACCGCACCTAAACTGTTAGCATATCCTATGAGCGCATGTCCGCATTAGCAGGCTGGCAGACAACAGAAACCACTCACAATTAGCCAGCAAAGCCCATCACAAATTTACATTCCCCCGGAGGATGGTTTTCAAAATCTGTTAGATAATTAGCAACAGAGAGATTTAGTCGAAACTGCTTGCAAGATGCCAATCCGCAAGTTAGAAACTTATGTAAAATGCACAACAGTTTCACGTTCCAGTGACTGGCTGAAAATAAACAGGCTACAATAATCATAAACAGATGTCTTAGATGAAACCAAACCAAATATCGGAAACAAAAGGTGAGAATTTTGACTGCAACTTGATGCTACGTGTTTACAGGAGAGCAGCAAAGCTGCCGATGTCAAAAGGCTCATGTCAACACCATTCAAATTGCAACAAACCCACCAGCCCTTTAACACACTGACACCTTAAAGTCTTTTATTTTGACACATCACTAAGAAATGTTGACTGATAAAGAGAATTAGGTTAGTCTTGGAGAAGAACCGCATGTCACTGTGGTTAGCATACCACTGTTGCCCACACAATTATGTCTGTTTGCAAGCTAACGCTAGTTATATGGGTGTTAGAGGGCAAAAATTCCATTCACCAATGGGAAAATGTAAAATGGCCAGGTGTAAAACTGAGTTTATGTATCAAGGATCAACATCCATGAAGCATATAACAATGTGTATCATTCAAATTCTAACCGACAATATAATATTTGCATACTGAAAAGTTACGAGTGATCTATAAAGCACTGCAAGTCACTTTGGATAAAAGTGCCTGCTAAATAAATAAATCTAAAAGTAAAATGTAATGAAGTGATGACATTTTTTGTAGGCCAACCTATAAGTTAGCATCGCCCTTGTTACAATAGGATCCATTGGCTTTCAGATTATTTCAGAAAATAAGCTCTGTAACCAACAAAACTTTATGATTCTTATACGTTTGGTTCATCTTCACATTAATCTTCACAAATAAACACAACTATTAGTCATTTTGAAGCCTGATACAACCACCTGAAGTAAAAAGCTAAACGAAGGATATAAATGAACAAGAAAGTTTAAGTTAGATTAGTTACCAGAGAGCCCAAGACAATGAGTCTGTGAAAGTGACTAGATGAATTTTAACTGTTCGGATGATGATGTTTTTTTTCTTGACAGCCTCTTTAGTCCCATTTAGCCATTTGTCAGCAACCTGCCTTTTTTAAGCTTCAAAAAGGGGTATAACTGATGTGTTTTATGTTGTTGAATAAAATGTGAAAATATCTTGAGGTTGTGTTCCCCACAGACCTTATTTCAGGTATTTAACCAAAAACCCATTAAAACAAAACAAGCATAGATTTCAGCATGATAGAAACGGAAGTGCTAAATGCGAACTCGTTTCCAGGTTTTGGCCTAAAAAAATATGTCATCCCTGCAGTGCTCTATTTGTGGGGATCTATTCTTGCATCTGTTTAAAATTTACTTAAACTTATACCGAACTTGTCTTGAACTTATATGTTTTGAATTTAAACTTATACTGACCCCTAGTGGTGTGGAAGAAGCATCGTGGAAAAGCAAAGGTTAACAGTTGGCGATTTGTGTGCCATTCAGTCAACCATGATTAGTTTATATAGCCAGCAAAAATTCTAAATAATACCAAGGTAAAAAATATGAGATTTATGTGATCATGTGATCCCACCATGAGACTACGAAAAACAAAACCACTTTATTATGCTTTTAAAACATGATTTTGAGAGTACAAACAAAGTCCCTTTTAAAGAAAGTTAGTTCACTGGCCAGTCATATTTGCAATTGCTTTCCACATTCACATTAAAGTGTCATATTTCAAATCAGCAACAAAATCTCACATGAACTGCCCATAATGTTTCTTACACTCAAATAGCGTTTAAAAAGCTCATATTTCAGGCTGGCCCAATCAACATGAAGTCCTAAACATGCTTCTCTGAACACTGACTGGCAACCAGAGCTTCTAACGGCGGCTGCTGAGACATGATCACTTTACCAGTTGGTGATTGGCCTTCTTATTTAGAAAGCAGGACTTAGCACTTTGGACTTTCTCCCATTCATAAGAAATATGAGTGCACCATCTTTGCATATCTAAACGTATAAATGATTTTAAACATTATTTAACATAATGATATTCATTTATTTATATATATATATATATATATATAAGATAACAAGTGCTTGCAAGCACTGGTTTTTCCATTTGGAAATGCAAAACTAGTTTTTCTTTTTCAAATCGGTTTGTATATTATAGTGAAGTTACTGCGCACGAACACACACACTAACAATGGTCAGCATAGCGCCGCATTGCAGGCGTGGTCTCACAGCTGTGGTTTGAGCAAGCATCCACAATTCATCCCCTCCACACCAAGACCATGCTCTTCTTTCGCTACGTTCATGTTTCATTGGCTCGTGGCTTGGCCTAACAGTCTGTTTGTTTTGCTCTGTGGTAAGCATACATGCACCTCGCTGTCACGCTTCTGAGCCCAGATTTCCAGCTCATGAAAAGGCAGAGCAGATAAAAGAAAGGGATGAACAGGATGTGGTTAGCCTACATGAAAACTCACAAACTCTGTTAACTTGGAGAAAGGTTCTGAGGAGAGAAAAAAGAAACCACAGTGAGCGTGGGGTTAGATGTACAAGACGCAAGATGCGCAGAACTAGAAGATCGCGTGTACCCTGATCCTACTCTTGAGATTTTGATCATATGCATTCAGTGGATGACAAATGATTTAAAAAGTTAATCTAAACTTAGAAATGTATGAATTTTGCATTACATGTACCAGGGTTATTATAGTTAACTAAAATTAAAAGCCTGAATAAATATTTTTGGTACTTGGTACTAAAATAAACATTACCTGAAATATATAAGTAAACTTTTTCTAGATGCAAAATAACTCAAACTAAAGCTGAAATAAAAGTGCATAAAAAAAGAATAAAAACAAAACTAAATGACTACAACTTAAACTAAAATGAAAATGAAAGCAAATATAAAAATAGAAACTAAATTAATAAGAAAAACTATAGTTTTAAATGAAACTACTCACAAAAAAAAGGTTTAAGTTAATACATAATCAATAAATTAATTAAAGTTCACATTCTAGGGTTTCTGTTTTGAAAAATAACATTATTTAACAATAACATTAACATAAAATAACATTATGAATGTTAGTCTATAGAGAGAGAGAGAGAGAGAGGCTATATATGCAATGGCATTCAGACATTTGTAAATGTGACTCAAGTGTCCAAATCTTGTGTTTTGATCAGAAGGTTTAACTTTTTTTTTGCTCTTTAGAAAACTAATACATGAGACATGTATGATCGTGTGGAAGGAAATTGTTTTATCTGACCTTTAGTCTGGAAAGGAAGCTAAAATTACCAGTCATAAGTGTCAGTGTAGAGACAGAATACAATGTGTCAATGACATCAGAGGGGAAGTAGGTCTTTACAGTTGTTAGCATAGTGTTTGGTCTCACTAGATCTCTCTCTGTCCTTCTCAATCAACCATTCTTCCACTGGTAACCCACAAAACGACGGCCCATCAGACAGTGTGGGGGTTTTTGGAACCCCCGTTGGGAAGACTTGGGTTCCCACCCTCTCTGAATCACCCCAGTGGTCGTATTCATGTCCAGGATGCTCACACGCCTCCAGTATTGATTAACACTTTATATTCACTTCAAAAAGGCTGCTGCTATTAGCGTTGCTCAAACATTTTTGAACTATCAGCAGAATTGGCAACAGGCAGAGAGCTGAAACATAGAGCTGGAAGAAAGTCCTTAACTTTGAGTTTTTAAGGTACCTGTATTAGTAATAATCTTCAATAATTGTTAATACTTTATTTTGTTAGTTAGCAGAACAATAGTGTAGCTGTTTAACTGACTAGCGCAACAACAACAGCAGTCACCACAAGGGGATTTTTGATGTATTACTTCATCTACACCCTTAATGACAAGAACATTACAGAGTTTTAGGTTCAGACGTGAGGCACCTGTAACCAAGCTGGTATCTAGCAGGTAAAGGTCAAGATGTTCAGCAGAAATTGCTTTCCTATGACACTCATAACTTCGCATCGATGACTGCCTGATGAAATCTGATACAAGACCAACCTACAAGGAAATAACTGTGCTCTTTCGTTATAGGTAAAGCTCCTGGTGACGGTATGACTGAGAAGAGGCACTAACATCTGAGTAACTCCAGACGCCACACACAGAAAGAGAACAGGTGCATCTTGAGCGAAACCAATCAGAAAAGTCATACCTGGTGAAAATGGAGTCCGCTTTCTCACGGGTGATGTGGGAACCTGAGGAAGAAGAGCTCTCGCCGAGAGGTCTGGGATTGCGTCGCAAACGGGAATTCATACCCGAAGACAAGAAAGACGCAACCTACTGGGAGAAACGCCGCAAGAACAATGAAGCAGCGAAGCGCTCGCGAGAGAAGCGAAGGGTCAACGACTATGTGTTGGAGAATCGATTGGTTTCGTTGAGCGAGGAAAACGCTCGTCTGCGAGCCGAGCTGTTGGCTCTGAAGCTTCGATACGGTGTGCTTAACCCTGGGATGCCCTATTCCCCATCTCAAAGGGCTCTATCTCAGCTTCATGCTTTGGTGCCACAACCTTTGGTTTCTTGCCCAGACAAAGACCTGTACTGGAGTAGACGGCAAGATAGAGAGGCTTCTAATCTGTCGGGGAACCAACAAGCACCCCTCAGTCTTGGCACCCACCCCGGGTCGGCGTTCCTGCCTACGCATCCTATGGCCATACGAAGAAACCGCCCATATCTCCTAGACTTCCCCAGCCTCTATTCTACTACAGCTGCACCTTTACTCTTTCCTCCACACCTCGCCCCAGCAGCAGCACCTTGGGCAGGACGGCCCCTGCTCCAGCCAGGGAATCAGAGGATCTTGTCGGACGAGGAGGGCGAGCAACAGGTGCCAGCGGATTCCAGCACCGCCCTGCCCCATAAACTAAGACTGAAGACGCAAAACTCTCAGCGCAAAGATAACAGAGCTAAATCTGCGTCTCCAAATCCAGCATACATGTCAGACTGAAATCAAGCTCTTACTCAGTAGTTATGAGTCATCCTACTCATTTTTGATAACTGAACATTGGCTATATTCCAGGAAGTTTGTTGCAAACCATCACCATAAAAAATATTTCTTTGATCAAAAGGTCACATATTCAGATAAAGTTTCCGAGATACATTTATAGAGTCAATATTTCCATCATTGAGGTTTAAAGTGGCAAACTTGAATTGGGATAATGACACACATGTGTTTACTAATTTTTGTTTTACCTTTACTATAGACAGGAAAGTAGGAGGTGAGAGAAAGAGAACAGGATTTTAGGAATAGAAAAAGGAATTGACCGAAGTTGGACTCGAACCATTCACTCTGCTATCACAATCACTCCTTTGTGAATGCATTTATGTATGCATTTACATTTATGTATTTGGCAGATGCTTTTATATTGCATTCAATCTATACATTTTATCATTCATGCATTCCCTGGAAATTGAACCTTGGTGTTGTTACCAAGTCATGATCCACTGTTTGAGCTAAAGGAATGCTACCTACTTGTTTCATTCAGAATATAACCTATGTCTGATTTAATTTCGCTTCTGGTGTCAGACTGACATTTTGACAGATGCTTTAAGCAACTTACATTGCATTCAAACTATACATTTGATTGTTTCATGCGTTCCTCATTACTAATGCAATGTATTACTGATTTGAGCTACAGAATGGTTACTTTTGAGACCTCAAAGCAGCTATTAACAAAATTAAAGGCAGAAATGAAAAAGAAGTTGGATCTGTACACATGATAAAATATGTTTTATAATCCAAAGAACGCTGTAAACTAATACTAATGGCATCTCTTTACAGTTGCTTTCAAAATGTGAACGTGTGTCTGAGTGGCCAAAAACAGTAACTGATTAACCACCAATCAGATGCATGCAAATGAGACCAAATGAGATTTTAGGGAATCTCACACCGCCTCAAAGAGTCTGAAAAGAGGGGATAAGAGGATATTTCTGGAATCCCTTGATCCAATGGTGAAAGTAGCATGTTTGTACTTTTATTTGACTTCCATTTTATCTTGTTATGTGACATCTCAGTCATGTGACTTGTTTGATATAGAACCTGTGTTTGGAAAGGTGTACATGCACAAAGTAAGGTCATCTGTGACCTCTGTGAAAACAATTGCTTGCTTGCTACTCAACAGTTAAAGCTGGTACCACGCAATAAGTGGCCTGTATTTTCTGTAATTTTTTATTGTAAATTTTTTTTGTAATTTTGTAAAAAAAAAAAAAAAAAAAAAGGCAAAAAAAAAGTTCTTGTTGAAATTCAAACTGCATATGAACCAGTGGAACACATGAACATACAGTGCCAGAGTATACCTGCTGTAAACTAGTTTTAATTCAATCTCATGTTTTATTTTTAACTTCACAATATGTTTTTGAAAGAATTACACAGCGCTGATCTTTGATGATGATGAACTCTTGTTCAATTTATAGCATACGGTTTTAGACAAATGCACAATCAAGGTCCGCTTGAGATATGAACTGACTGCTCAACAAAACCAACTTCCACATCTCAGGAGTTTTGCTTCTGTGATCATTGGCCAAAATGCCTTCTGATTCCATAATTTTAACATTGGTTTCTTCACATCAGTAACCTACCTCCATACTCCAGTTTGTACAATTTGTTAAGTCTCCTGAACTGTTAGTATCAAAACACCTAAATTCAGTATTTCAGGGGCTGCGAAGAGCCATTTTGATAGTCATTTGAACTTGTTCATAAGAATCTGAACTGCATTCAGTGCCACTTGCATTCAGGAATTGTTCAATGGATTTAGCAATAAACATGCTAAGTTCTTGTTAAATGCTTGAAGACAAATGTGTGCCTATGCTAACATGCTAGCAACAATAACTGCTGACAAACTATTAGCTGTTATGCTAATTAACAAGGAGGATATCTGAAACCAACTGTTTTACCTTGTGTTATTGACTGACTAACTCATTTTCATTTAGATATACAGAATGTAATTGACTTTTGCCTACATGCTTTTTAGCTTCACATTACACTTAATGAAATATGAATGTATTATAGATTTACAGCAGAAATTATGATTAGCTGAAAATGGTTTACCTTAAGTCTTCCCTTTATCATCAGATCATTGATCCCTTTTTGCAATCATAATGGATTACAAGCCAAAAAAATTTTTTTAAAAATTAAAAATTAAAATAAATAGTGATCCAACAAAATAGTGATCCAATTTCACATGTATTCATTTGCATATATGCATTTCGCAGACCCTTTTTTTGCAACTTTTTGTCATGTATAATTGAACTTGTGATTATGGTGTTGCTAGTTTCATATGCTAACAGCTAAGATACATGAGTACTTAAATTACATATATTTTTAAACACTTTTTGTCTGTTTTAAAAAAGATTTACTTTTATTTCAGTCTTTTGTTCATCTGCATTAAGTTGTATGATCTTCAGAATGTTATCATTTTTACAATAAAGTGCAAATGAAAATCTCAGCTTTTTGACTTATTTTATTGTTCACAACATAGCACACTTCAGAACACAGAACACAGAGTTTATTATCATAATATGCAGTACTCCTTTTATCTTGAACGCGTTTTCGCCTCCACTTACGGCTGTGAGACTGGAAGTGTGTGAGTTGTGCTGCTTGCTTTTGGTGACAGGTCGAAGGACTACACGGGGCTGCTGTGGTTTGTAAGTGTGAAAGGGGGCTGCAAACAAAGTTTCAGTGGCATGTAGGGGTGGGAAAGGTGGAGTGGGGGTTTCTCAGCACTTATTAGTCATCGTTCATGATCAATCGTGATGTCTACAGCAAATACGCCACAAACACACTGCGCAAAGTAAAGGCAATCGAGTGATTCAGTGACTTGCATAACAAGCCTAACTCAAAGAAATCTTGCATAACTATGAAATTTCTTCATTAACCAAAGTTGCTTTTAGCATTTTTGTTGTTGAAAACTGGATTAGCATACATTTCGCTCTCACTTTAGTGTTAAAAGTTGTTCATTTCTTCTTTTTCCTGGTGTAGCCACCTGAGAGATGAAGGGAGATAAGTACAACGAAGAAATAGGAAGTTAAAAGTATATTGTCTTTGTCTTTTACATCTGTAAACCACATCCTCTAGCACAAGATCTAGTTGTTTTCTTGTATTAATCATTTTTGAAAATCTATTTTAGCCAGTTCTTTGAACCAATATGATCTTCTGGTGTTAGCAGAAGCTACAAGCTAATAGACATGCTAATCATGCTAATCTTAACAAATTACATGACACAGCTTGATAAATTTGGATTCTGACTGGTCAATCCCGTGATTTTGCAATCAAATATTTTTGTACAATGATTGCTAAGATATATATCCTGTGAAACCAATAGCAATGCTAATTGTCTCTTAGTACCTTTTCTTTTCACATATCCATGTTTATGCCTTTATCACTCTTTTCTGTCATTCATCAAAGACATAAATGTCATATTGTATCAGAAAGACTAGTTTACAGAAACTTAGTCTAGCTATGCTAACACTAACAGAAGTAACGCCGCATTCTTCAACATCCTTCCCACGGTCTTGATTCATTACTTTCATTGATTCATTCTTTTCTATCATTCACCAAAGATATAAACAGTGGCATTGTTGTATTTTATCCACAGACTGATTTAAAGAAACTTAGCCTAGTTATGCCAACTCTAACAGAAGAAATGATTGCTTAAAAAATATACACCACATTCTTAAACATCCTTCCTTAATGACAGCCTTGATTCATCAATCACACATTTTTCTTTCAGTTTGAGTCATTGCTTGCCATATGCACAGGCTTTTTGCAGTGATATCATAGGTTAGCAAAAGCGCAAAATTATAGCATGAAGATAAATATTCCAGACAGCAACACTACAAGACAATTTGTAGGCGTAACAATGATTCAGTACTTCCATCACAAATCCATCAATCACACAATAACAATGTGCAGTGCATATTAAAAATGGAAACCCAATGGAAAAGACTTTGAAAACACAATACCTGCACAGATCATTATCTTTTTTGTACAGAGTGCTAATTTCTATAATGGGTAAATGCATATTAATATTGCCTTGATAGAAATCGTACATCTTTGGTGTGAAAGTGAAACACAACACTTCTCTTTTTCAGTTTATTCATAGACTGTTCAGTACAAAATACCTGGCCACAGGCGACTAGATCTATAACATCATCAAGACATCAAAACCACTCCCATTTTGTATTACGATTACACTTATTTTCTTTTTGTTTATGGGTGTTTCTGCAGCTAAAAAAAAAAAAAAATCAACCTCTATGAATTTTAATTTTAACAATGATAGTCCATAATACATATAAAAAGGTCAACAAAATTGCATGGAGTCATTAAGATTTTAATCTGGAACATGTTTATTTTTTTATGTTTTTCAACTCTTCTTCTTACAAAATGTCCTTACCGCAACGTTACAATAACGTTTATCATATACATTTTTCTTTATTTATTTCTATGAAAATGTAATAGCTTTTTCAAATTTTGCGCAGTTTTGTAAATACTGATATTAAAAAATAATATACAAAATAGGGGATGTCATGGTTTTCTCTTTGCTATGTAAAATTTAGACACTAACCTTAGATGTCAATTGTTTCCATACACACTAAAGATAACATATTTAGCTTTTTATGACAGATGTTGCAATTTCAATGTGTAAATCATCTCAACTTAAGTGTTAAAATATTTTTTGCAAATAAAGATATGAAAAACTAATAAAATAAAACAGAGCTGCGGTAATGACATCTTGTGTCGGTAAGGACACAATGTTAAAGTGCCATGAAATCAAAAAGGCTACTGTAGAGAACAACCGTAAAAGAAACAGAAAACATATAGACTGAATATTTGTAATTTAATATACAGTAAACCTTGAACTTGTCTCTTTACGGTAAAAAACTGGCAGCTGTGGTTGCCGGAATTCTACCGTAAAAAATACGGTAACAACGTTTTAGGTTTTACGGTTTTAATTTACATTTACAGTTAAATACCGTAATTTCTTTAACTGATATAATGTTAATATACCAACCTATTAAAGTACTGAAATCTGTTTTGTACCTTTGAAATACACTGATAACCACCAAATGCAGGTGGTGATGAGAAAGTCACATGATGAACCCACACATGATGAACTGACACAAGGTCTTTACCGCAACATCTAAATTTGCTGCGGTAAAGACATGTTGCGGAAATGATATTTTTGCTAATATTGCAGCTAATTGGGAGCTAGCAAGGTCTACTACATTAGTTTTCACTCTTAGCATCTTAAAATACATGAATTAAACAGTAATATATATTTATTTTTAAAATGTAGTTCAAAGTACAGAATTACTAAGCTGTATGGTAAGGGCAACACAATAAATACTGACACAGAAAAGATTATATTTACCTCATATTTTTGGAATCTTGTGAGTGAGGTAGTGAGGTGGCCCAATCTGTCAGCAATGTGCTCACGTGCTAATTTCTGTTTCCATAGAAACTAGAATTGTTTATCTTTGATAAAATGTCATAATAAAAGCCTTTTTTCATTGTTGCGGTAAGGACTCAAAAGTGTGGGACAGGCACATTTAGTTGAAAAAGTCAAAAATTATCAGTAAATAATACAAAAAAAAAATTAAGATGCTGTAAATTAATATGTATATTAAACAATTCTATTTGAAATAATGTCAAATTGTAATTCAATTAGCTTACTTTACGTATCTCAACATTGTGACCAGAGTTGTGGGACATGAACAAAAATGGTGTTTGGACCTATAAATGCTTCATAATTTTATATTAAATAACATTAATCATTAATTATATTTTTTGTCAAGGTGTGTAATGACACTGTGAATATATTTATAAAGCATAATATGACAAATTTGAACATAAATCTAAAATTTCACTGCTGGGACTTAAAAGTGCCCGTAGTTGCAGAAACACACTTATATGTGAATAAGAGCGTTGTTGTGTGAAAATGCTGTACTTACCTGTGTGATATTGTTAATTTAGAGGCAAGGTCAAAAGGTCATCTGATTAAATACTTTATTTTTTGTTTTGAATAGGTTTATATATATATATATATATAAGTACACCATTATTTTCCTTCATGTCTGTGCTTTTTATATCCTGCAGGAAATACAACTTTGTTTTGTATTATAAAGCAGATGGTATGAGTAGAAAAGTGTCATGACAAGAAAATAATTGACATTTTCTTGTGCACACATGACTGTACCAGATGCTTATGGCCAACAATTGCTCAGCTGTCATGTCATTTCATTTAAAGTTTGTGGGACCAAATCGAAGTATGCTCACAAGTGGCTGTCTTTATTGAAACTTTTTTAGGAAAAAATAGTCAAAACTGTTTATAGAATCAGGTCTTGTGGTTTGTAAGTTGGTTGGTACCGATGTAAGCCTAAAGATGAATATCTGACATTATTCACCAGGGGCCTGTTTCATAAAACAATTTTACCAAATAAGCCAGGCTTATTTCAGTTAGTCTGACTTATTTTGAACCAAATCAACTGGCAATAAGTCAGACTAACTGAAATAAACCTGGCTTATTTGGTAAACTTGTTTTATGAAACAGCCCCCTGGTATTATCCTCTGATTGGATTTTATTGTTCTGGTTTTAAAAATAAAAGGTAAACTGTCAGTTTTTCAACCAAAAAATAAATAAATAAATAAATAAATAAATAAAATGCTGTGAAATGTTTATTTTGAACATCATCTTGGCATTTGCAAAAATAAAAAATAAAGTTGAGAACCATTAAAGGTTATATATGCACTGCATTACATAAATCAGTCAAAAACATTCATATATAATATTACTTTATGATAACATGAAGAATCAGAAAAAGAAGAAATTCCAACACAGGGACTTAGATACATGCTTTTATAAACAGCTTTTTTTTTCCAATGGTACAATATAAGAACAATATTCTTAACATATTTAAGAATAAAACTATCCAGAACATAAAATTGCTGTGGATACCCATTTATTTAATTTACATTAAATAAAACTGTAAAATGACTTTTTACAAAAATATCAAAAAGCTTCTTTTCTTCTTCAGTTTTACAGTAGTTATTGACAAATTCTGGCAGTTTGCAATGTACATACAATGCTGCTTAAAATAAGACAGTACAGGGCTCAATTGATCTGTTCAAACAAAACAGCTCATAATCGAATTAATTTAAACTTTGCGTTAAATAGAGATTGATCGGTAGAAGGCAATAAGGTTGAGACTGATACCCTGTGTTCTTTAAACTGTCGTATTTTAACATTAGGGGGCAGCAGAACAGCTTTGTAAAGTGCCTTCCTGTTTCATTTTAAGCGGCAGCACTTGAGCAAGGTCTAACTCATGATAAATGCTATTTATAAACATAAAATGCAAGAGTAAAAACTCCTGGATGGATCAAAGGATCAGTGGCCTGTGCACAAAAAGCTATCTTTGACTGTATACTCATGCAAATTAACATGAAATAAGTTATGAGACCGACATTCCCTTTTAAACACACTTACACAGAATAGGCGTAAAGACATACAACAACTAAAATTCACCTGTAATAAAATGCTAAGAAAGTTTTTGTTTTTTTAAAGCAGTAACTCTTTAAGAGTGTTCACACATTATCTTTCATTAATTAAGAACATTTTAAATTGAATAAAAGTATTTCACATTAATTTACTTAACATGAGAACAGGGCACCACAATGAACACACAAAACAGCCATATATACAATAAGATACAAAATGTCTTAAACCCAGTCTAGATACTGAGGCTATTGGTATTTAGCTGATAAATATGTAATGTTTTTATAAAGACAATGTGCTTTTATATTGTTACTACAGTACCTTTGTATGCGTGTGTGTGTGTGTGTGTGTGTAACTTTATGCGGGCATGACTCAGAAGAAGGTGGCAGTGTAATATAGAAGCACTTGGTAGTATCCTTATTATCCATAGTAAACTAAATCAACTAACTTTTTAAGTAAGATATAATTTAACAGTTTTAACTTTTAAACAGTCTTCTAGCATCTCATGATTCCAACAAAGTGGTTAACAGGCTAAGATTTGGGGCTAATCCAACAAAAAATCCTTGTTAAATTGGCAGTGTGAAGTGTATGCCCACTTTATTGCCTACAAACTACTGAGCATATAAATTAAACTGCCTAGCAAAATGCAATAATGTACGATTTTTTACCTTTTGAGGGCATTGGCAATTTCTTGGCAAGCAGAAAGCACCTCTTTAAATAATTATAATCTAAATCATTCTGGAGTTTTCTCGCAACAACCTCCGAAATATTAAGAGCATAATTGAATTTTCATTTTAGAATGACGTTCTGTAGAAAACTGCATGGTAGTATTTTTAATGGTCATTATATATCACTACAAGCTTGGCCTTCTCACATGAGAAAGTTTAAAACGGGTACCTAATGCCAGCCAGAAGTGCGTAATTCATCATAAATGTCTTAATAAATATGTAAAATATCCCAAGACACCAAAAGTAAGGTTTGATTATAAATAGCTGCTGATGGAAAGTACCCCTCAGCAACTACATTATTCATTGCTCCCATTAAAACCCTCTGTGTCTTAAAATCCGAACCCATAGTCATATGTAGGACTGACAGTATAAATGTATTTCAGTTTGAAATAACAATAATGTGCGTTTAACTCCTTTAAACTGATAGTGTGCCCATTTTATATCATCTTCATGTTGAACTTTCGTGCCCCTCCTTGACCCCCGCTGGCAGCGGGACCATCTACCTTTCTGAATGAATACTCAACTGAGAAATTGTTCTTGTGC